>JAODAL010042990.1:0-34287 GCA_025379985.1 Phyllomedusa bahiana | reverse complement strand
CCTTTAAAAACAAAAAAGGGTTTCCCTCTTAAAAACTTTTTTTAAAATGAAAAAAATTTCTTACTGCAATTTTTATTTCACTTTTTAATCTGGGGCCCATGCATTTTGGGGGGTCTTTCCAGGACAAGTATAGTCAATGTCCATTTTAAAACTAAAATGGTGGTTGAAAGACCCCTTTTCCCCCGGCATTTTTTATAATCGGGGGGTCATCCCGGGTTTTGGGGCTCTTTGCTGTGGCCCGGGGCGGTAAAATCAATTTTCCCGTTGAAAAAAAAATTTGGGGTTGAAAAGACCCCTTTTTGGGGCACTTTTTAATTTTGGGTCATGCGGTTTGGTGTCATGCTTGGCCCCCAGGCGGGGATAGTCTATGTCCAGTGAAACAAAAAAAGGTTTTTTTTGAAAGACCCCTTTTCTCCGGCATTTTTTAAAATCGGGGGGTAAAAGCAGGTTGGGGCTCTGCTGCGTTCCAGGACGGGGGATTTTTCCCAATGCCTTTTCAAGTAAAATAAAGGTTTCAAATCATACCCCCTTCGGGCCACTTTTTAATTTGGGCTGGGTAAACCCGGGTTTAAAAATCTTTGGGGCGGGGGTGAAAGGGACAGGGATGGGTGAATGGACCTGTGATTTTTTTTTCGGTGGTTTTTAAATAACCAAAAAGGTTGGTTTTGGGCCTAAGAGTACACGTATCCTTTGACTGTTTGGTGTTTTTTTCCCAGCTTCTCCAGCCCTTTTTGGGGTTTTAAGAATGAAGGGGGGTTGTTGCTCTCCCCATAGACTTTAATGGGTCATCGATCTAATCTACCATCGACCATCGAATTTTCCTTTGTCGATGATGATCGCCAATCCCCCATCGACCAAGGGTTCGATGGCCAACGTAATCGTTTGGGTTTAAAATTTTAATTTGCAAAGTAGTTTCTCTAAACAAAGCTTGATTTTTAACCAAAAAAGTGAAAAAAAACCCCTGTTTTAAATGTATAGGGGATTTTAAAAAGGTTTTTTTGGCCCCTAAAACCTTTGTGGTGATTTACAAAGTTGCTGGATTCAAATTTAATGCAAAGTAGATCTTAAACAAAGCTTGACTGACCAAAAGTGAAAAAACCCTGTCTTAATGTATACATATAAAAGGATTTTTGGCCCCTTTATCAGTACACTGTAGTGACTAAAAAGTTGCTGGATTCAAATTTAACTGCAGGGGCTTACAACACAGCTGCTCGCCAAGTGAAAAAACACGTTTTAAAAATTTTTACTAAAATAATAAAAGGATTTTTGGGCCCCTATAACCCTGGGGTGACTACCAAATTGATGATTAAAATTTTAAGTGAAGGTGGCTATATCAACAAATGGATGGGGAAAAATGAAAAAAACCCTATTGAAATGTATATGGAATAAAAGTGGTTTGGCACCTAAAAAAAAGACCTGCAGTTATAAAAAAGACTGTATCCTAATATAAGGCATGCAATGTCTAAAAAAAAGCTTTGGCTTTAATATCCATTTCTTTATAAGGGTTGTTGTGTTCGCCCCCCCCCCCCCACCCCCCAACTTTACGGGTAGATGCCCCTTTAAAATTCTCGCCCAAAACCCAAAACTGCAAATCTCGACTAAACTAATTCTAAGGATCCAGCTAAAAATAAGCTGTCTCGTGAAAAAATAAAAAATTTGCTGGCGTTTGCTGAGCTGTTTGGACAGAGGCAGAAACGCACTTATATGCTATGAACCTGAAGCCTGATCATGAACAGGGAAAGGGGTGTTCTTGTAAAACGAGGCAGTATTTTTCCACCAAGGGAACCAAAACTCCCCAGTCATGATGTGCACACACATCTCACCGCTCTATTTTGTAAGCGATTGCTGGCCCCCAAAAAAAGACAGGAAGCGCCCAAAAAAGGCGCGTATTAATAGAGCGCAAAGTTTTAACCCAAATTATCGCGTGATCTAAAAAAAACCGATCAAAGTAAAATACCGGTTACGATTTAACTTTGGATAATAATCGTAAACAGCCTGAGGCAAAGTGGCCTCGAAGCTTAATTTTCCCACAACCATGCTTCACAGTTGGGATGGAGATTTTGGTGTTCCTTTTCTGTCAAACCTAATAATGTGCATTTTTGCTAAAACATTTCAAAATAAAAACATTTTGACCTGTCTTAAAAGGGTTTTCTCACTACAATGATTAGCTTTTAACATATAGGAACATGTAATTGAAGACTTTTTCAAAATATTTTCCTCTGTTGATTTTTCTTTGGTCAGGAAATAAAGAAGATTTTATCTCCTCTTAGAGCACACGTTTCTCTTGTTGGGACCATATCTCTACCCCATCTCTACCTGCTCTTACTTATCTCTCATTGCTCTAAGCTACCATCAGACTTTGAAAGCATGTTTTGCTAGGCACCCTGCAGCCTGAGTGCTACTGTGTATAAATCTATTGCACTCGTCAGTTTAACAGGAATAGCTAGGAACAGCAGAGCGGATGTGTCAATCACTGGTATGGACCTGCCCACAGTCTGAACAGCATGTGTGATTCTAAAGCTGGCTATGAAACTGCATGGTGAGAAAACCCCTTTAAGTATTAATAAAACCATCTCAAAATTCTAAAATGTTCTAAAGACAAATGTGTAACTTTTTAGTTTTTTAAATACACATTGCTATATTTGGAGAGGGAAAAATAACACTGCACAACAATTTTAAAACCTCAAACTGTAAAAAAAAAAAAAAGGTAAAATACTGTAGTGCAGAAAAGTCGAAGTTTGTGGAATACATAGATGGCCAACCAACTGCCAGCCAATGTATAGATTGTAAGAACTGTGAATGTGTTGTTTAGTACTGCAAAACTAAAGTGCTTAAACACCTTCAATAAGTCATTTTCTGCAAGCAACTGTTATGTGCTATGTTTCCTTCATAAGCCCTTTCCTGCCAGATGGTCATAGGCTTAACCCCTAACCATAAACTGCTACAGATTCAGTAGACACTTTGGGCCACATAGCAAAAAAGATTTGTTGTTCAGCTTACCCAACTCGTTCAGGAGCTGCTGCACAGGTGAGGGTTGCACGAAATCACCAGGAGCCGCCACTGGTATATTTTCAATATATTCAGTTACTATAGCACATTGTCAGGTTTTGTTATTATGAAGTAGTTTTTATTGCATATTATTATGCCGATGACTATGCATCAGATGCATAGAGTGTTACTCATGCTATTAACATGTTTAGAGTCACACGATGTTCACGTATAAATAGGATGTAGAGGGGTGTAACCCTTTAGACTAAGGTTTTTATACTGAAAAGCATCAGTCAGTCTGTCAAGCCTGGATGTGTTATGGCTGATGTGGTTGCTTCCCATGGTGTATGGAAACCATTTTTTTTAAACAAATGAATAAAAGTTACTGAGTTTTAATACTGGATTTGCCCTGGGATATTTGAACTGGATGTTGAATTTGTCTTTCTATTCAACTAAATTTGGGCCACATGTATGAAAACTTTCTTGGTCTAAGACTTTCCTTGCTGCCCATAGCAACCAATCTGAGCTCCCCTTTCATTTTTTCAGAGCACTATATGAAATGAAAGGGGAGCTCTGATCGGTTGTTATGGGCAACAAAGACAGCCTTAGACCTAGACAGTTTTCATCCATGAGGCCCTATAAGAAAATTTTCAACTTTTTCACCCTAATCATTTTTAATAAGATCCTTTGTCCCAATTTTGTTGTATAATGGCTGTTACCAGGAGTTATTGTCAATAAGGGAGCTACCAATTATTCTAGGAAAGAGCACCAGTGGCAGGACAAAAAAAGAAATGAGCATGTCATAAATACAAATACTGAATAAATGAATAGTGCTACTTTGAGATAAATGCAAATGTAGCAAAGCTTGGCAGTGTTGTCATTATCCTGTTATCTGTTCTTACATTACAACAAAAGCCAATAAAAAACTGAGATTTGTTTCTGTGTATAACATTTCAAGGCTTTATTTAAAGATAAAAAACTCACAGACATAAATCTAATTTTGCCTATTTGGGTTAAATTTGTAGCAAAAATTCACAGTGAAGAAAAAAACCCAATTAAAAAATAACTTTTACTTGATATGCCTTAAAGGAATGCCCCCCAAAATGGAGGACCCACAGCAACAAACACCAAAATTTGTTCTCCTAGAGAGGAAGAAATGCTGGTTCCTCTAAATCTAAATATCCAATATAGTGGTACTGACCCAAGGGTGAAAATTGCCCCCCTCGGCGGAGTAGTCGCCCCAACATGAGCGGCCCCACCTATTGAGAGCGCACCCTAGGTCAGACCCCTTAAACAGTTTCCTAAAAGGATACCAGCAGGACTCCCATAATGTACTATAGACACTCCAGGAGAAACAATTCTATCCACATAAAATCATTCTTTTTAGTCACAGTACAGAACAAGAAAAAAAACAAAAAAAAACAAAAACAACGTTCTGTTGTATCATTGATTCAGAAACCTGTGTGATTTGTTCAAAACCCACAAACAAAAACAAAAACAACGTTCCGTTGTATCATTAATTCAAAAAACCCGTGTGATTTGTTCAAGACCCGACGCGTTTCCCCCAAAAATTCTATAGGGTTCATCAGGGGTAACAAGAGAACATTTAGCCAACAAGACTAAAATCACAGCATACATAGACATAGGCATCAGACACATCATCAATCTGTATCTTATTGGATTATCTTGACGGCATTACCACCATTAAGGATATCATTGCTAAGTATCTTTATACTATAAGCCCAAGTATGCTGTGATTTTAGTCTTTTTTGGCAAAATTTGTTCTCTTGTTCCCCCCTAAATTAACCCTAAAAAATTTTTTTGGGGGAAAGGGTCGGGTCTTGAAAAATAAAGGGTTTTTTTTTAAAAATTAATGATAAAAACAACAAAATTTTTTTTGTTTTTGTTTGGGGGTTTTTGAAAAAATCACACAGGTTTTTTTGTTTCAATGAACAACAAAGTTGTTTTTTTTTTTTTTTTTTTTTTTTTCTTGTTCGGTACTGTGACTAAAAAAATGTTTTTAAATGTGGATAAAAATTTTTTCCCCCGGGAGTGTCAAAGTACAGGGGGGGAAGCCCCTGCTGGAAACCCCTTTTAGAACGGGTTAAGGGGGTCTGACCCTAGGGGGGCCCAAAAAGGGTGGGGGCCCCCAAACTTTTGGGGCACTACCCCCGCCGGGGGGGCAATTTTCCCCCCTTGGGCCCAGTCCCCACAAAATTGGGAATTTTTTAGTTTTAGGGGAAACCCAACATTTTTTTCCTCTCTGGGAGAAAAAAAATTTTTGGGGTTTTTTGTTGCTGTGGGCCCCTCCTTTTTGGAGGGCTTTCCCCTTTTTAAGGAATACAAGTAAAAGTTATTTTTTAATTGTTTTTTTTCTTCACTGGAATTTTTTTTTAAAGATAATAAACCCGAAACAAGGTATATGAGACAGCCCCCTTAAAACAAAAAATGAAAAAAGGGAAAAGGGACCCTTTGGGAAACCCAGGGAAGGGCAGTTTACCTGTCCTACCACTTCGGGGACGTGGGGGCCCAAGTATAAAATGACAAGACAACAGTCCTGGGGACAATGGCGTCCAGATGAGCAGGACAGCAGGCCCAAAACCCAAAAGGAAACCAAAATTTAAAAGCAGGAGGAACCCCCGGGGGAATGGAGGATTCGAACCCGGAAGGAACACCAAAAGGTTGACCCGATTTGCTTTGGCTATCGAGATCGATCGATAGCCCCGATAGCCGGCCCGCTATCAAAAGGGTTTTTTTCGAAAAGGGAGCACCCGATTATGGGGCGTTTCCCCTTTAAAAGGGTCTAGGGAGAGCAACAACACCTTCATTATTACACCCAAACAAGGTTTGGAGAACCCTAAAAATTAAACTTTCCACAACATCAAAGGATACGTCTAATCTTAGGCCAACACACTTGGGTTATAAAATTTCACAGAAAAAAAGTCCAGACCTTTTACAAATTCCCTGCTTGACCACAAGCCTGCCCCTTTAAAAAACCCTGCATCCCCCAAACAAAAAAAAAAGAGCCTGAAGGCAGTAGATTTGAACCATCATGTTATTTGAACTGGACAGGGAAATATCCCTGTCCGGGAACCCGAAAGCATGACCCCCAAAAACCTGCAGGACCCCCATTTTTAAAAAAGTGCCGAAAAAAGGGAAACCCTTTCAACCCCCATTTTTATTTTCCCCGGACATTGACATACCTTTTCCGGGGCCACAGCAGACCCCAAACCCCTGCCCCCCACATTTAAAAATTTCCGGGAAAAAAGGGAGTCTTTCCCAACCACCATTTTAGTTTCCCGGGACTTGACTATCCCCGGGCCTGGCCACAGCATGAGCCCCAAACCGGCATAAACCCCCCCACTTTTAAAAAATTTGCCGAAAAAGGAGCCCTTTCAACCCCCAAAAATTTTTATTTTTTCACTGGACATTAACTATCCTTTTCCCCCTGGCCCAGAGAAAGAGTCCCAAACCTGCATGACCCCCACTTTTAAAAGGGGCCGGAAAAAGGGGGTCTTTCAACACCATTTTATTTCATTTGGACATTGACTATCCCTGCCCTTTGGGCCACACATGCCCCGGGGCCGGGAGTTACAGGGGTTTGCGGTAAAAAGCCCGGGCTGGCTTCCGCCCAACTATTAACACGCGGGTTTAAAATCCCCTTTAATGTTTGCACAACAAAAACCCTGTCGGGCAAAAGCAGAGTGGGAAACCCGGGAAGTGTGGGGAATCCACCCTTTCCTTTCTTTTACACATAAATACCTGGGTACGCTTCCCCCTCCGTATGAGTGTGGACCAATTTGAGCTTCATTTGGGAAATACGGGGGTTTAAACCCGCCCCCTTTTTACACCCGGGTTGGCCCTTTATTTTTGGGGCTTTTCTTTTTCTCTTTTTAAACTAAACTTTCTGGGGGAAAAATGGTCTCTGTACTTTGTTCATTTTGCCCGGTGCTCCATACCCTTTCCCCTCTGAAAAACCCTACATCTGGTCAAGTTTTCCTGTACCCCCCTTGGGTAAAATTTTTAAAGGGGAATTTTTCAACAGCAAATTTGAACAGAAATTTTTTGGGAAACTTTAATTTTTTTCCAAAAAAAAAAAAAACCACATTTTTAAAAATTTGGGGGTTTAAAATCCCACCATGTCTTTGTTTTCTTTTTTTCTTTTGTATTAAAGGGGGTTGTCCCCAATACGGGGATGGATAGCAAATTTTTAAAGATCTTGCAAAAACAATCATTTGGCAATATGTGTCCATTAACATGTCCTACCCAAATTCCTGTTTCTGACGCACCATCCCCCTTTGAGCCACTTTTGGAAAATTTGGGTGAAAAAAAATTTTTCCTTTTAAAAAACAACTTTTTTTTAAAATGGGAAACCCTGTAGAAAAGGGCGCTGCCCCCAGAAAAAACCCCCCAAAAAATTTCCCAAAGCAACCCTTGGGCCATTTTTGGTCAATTGGGAAAACAAAGCCCGGTTAAAAAACAACATTTTTTAGAATAGGACCTTAAAAACCTGCATGTCACAGCAAAATCCCCCCAAAAATTCAAAGCATGACCCTTAAAGCCTTTTTGGGTTTAATTGTGAAGAAAAAAATGTCTGTTAGAAAAAACCATTTTTTTATAAAAAAAACCTGATTATTCCCTGCTTTTCAAAGCACATGCCCCCAAAAAAATTTAAAAAAATGACTACTCGGGCCACTTTTAAAAAATTGTGGGGGAGAAATGCCACTTAGAAGCCCCCCTTTCTGTTTAAAAAGGACCAAAAATATAGCGTACCCTCACAGCAACATGCCCCCCAAAAAATTTATAAATATGACTTCTCACCACTTTTAAAAATTGGGGTGGGGGAAATGCCACTAGAATAAACTTTTCGTTTCCAAAGGCCCCAGTTTAAAATTGCTGTATCTCACAGAAAACCTGACCTAAAAAAACCATTAAACAATGCGAAAACTTTTTAAAGAAAAGTGAGTAAATGGAAAAACGGTGTTGTCATAAAACCCTTTGCTGTCTTTTACAGTCTCCTCACAGCAAAACCAAAAAAATAAAACTTTTTTGGGAAAAAAGAAAAAAAATTTGTAGTAAGAAAAAGATCAAAATTTTTTTAAAAAAAAATTTTTAAGAGGAAACCCTTTCTGTTTTGAAAAGGCATGTGAAGTAGACTGGGGAACTAATCGGTTTAACCCCCGCAAATTTAGGCCCACAACATCTCAGAGATCCAATTTCCCGATTTCATCTTGAAAGAAAGTCAAACGATCCCCCCTTATCTGTTGGGAAAACCGGAAAAGTTTTGTCTGTAAAAAAACCCCCCCAGCTTCTGAAGGTCCGCTCAGATAAGACGCTGGCTGCTGGGAGGGCAACACCCTATCGGGACGAGCCCCCTCGGGGCCCTTCGTCCCCTTTTTTTGGGTAAACCCCGAATCTATTGGGTCCCCAAAACACCTACAAAAACATCGGTGTTTAGACCCAGATAGTCGTGCACCATGAACTTAACTTTATCTCTGGGTGTTTGGGTGTGGGGCCCTGCAAAAACATGCTTTTGGGGAGGTGGTAAAAAAAGATTGCCAGAGGTCACCCATTAGGCTTTCCGCCACCTTGGGCCCGCTGGGGTGCCCCCTACGCCTACTTGGCCCCTAAATAACCCCGCTGTCACTCGCTGATTTTTGTTCCACCGGGGACATTTTGGGGAAATGAAGCCCGACGCCAAAAGAGCTCCATTTTTGATCAATCAGCAAGGTCTCCATTTCCCCCATTTTACTCTCTATTTGGGGGTGGGGAAATGCGGGTTTTTTTTTTGTACCGGGGGTTTCCCGGAGGGTGGGCCCCCCATAACTGTTTTCCCTTTGATGGGCCTTTAAAGCAGGGTCATGTTTGGGGGAAATGGAGCATTCCAAGCACTCATGTGAGAAAATTGGGCTTGAAATTTTACAAGCCTCTTGGGGTTTTGGGGGGGGGGGGGGGGGGGGGGCAAAAATACAAACGATCTTCCTCATCTTCCTCCTCCGCCCAAATTTGCGCCAAAACCTTTTTTCCAAGCAGGGACGTCGTAACATCGGGTCTAGGAAAAACCTCCTCCTCCTCCTCCGCTGGGGTCCGGGACCCGCTTCAAAACAGCCCCCGACTTTCCAAGATGAAGGGACCCCGAGAGCTGATGCGGGCCCCCTTTCACTAGCTCTGGGCCCCGAAAAAAAAAAACCCTGCCTTTAAAATAGACCGTGAAATTGGGGAAACGTCGGGCCTTGTGGATTTTTTAAAGGGGAGAAAGGCCCCGGTCCCCCCATCTGTGTCTGCCCCTCCTCTTTCCCCAGGGGGGGACCTTTTTTTTCAAGTGTCCCAACGATCGTTCCAGAACAAAACACCACAAGGCTCTTTCGGACAAGGGGATTTTCCCCCACTGACCCCTTTTTGGTTTCTTCTTTTAAAACTGGCTAGGATGGTGCAGAGCTCTTTCACCTGCCCCACTCCGGTGGTTCAACACCCCGAGGTCCTACCGCCCTTTTCAGGGCCCTGGGGTCACTTCGAAATGCTAATGGCATTGGGGCTGCTCCCACAAATCGCTGAGCATGTGGAGGGTGGGAATTTTCCCCTGTTGCCAAAGTCAACAAAGAGAAAAGGTTGACCGGGGGGGCCCAGCGACCCCTGCAACGCCCGCCCGGCGGGAAAGAAAACAAAGGGGGCGAATGCTAAGTGCGAAATCAAACCTCGAGCCTTCTTTTAGCAGGCAGTCCAGACCCGGGTAGCTTTTTTAAAAAAAATTTCTGGGCGACCCAAGGGTTTATGACATGTCCAGGCAAGGGAAGTGCTCCGCCTACCGATCTTAAGGGCCCGGCCCGCAGATTTCGCCCGTTATCGCACACCCCCCTTTTTCCTGCAAAGGGTTTTTGGCAACCCCGCCCGGGCCCCCTTCCCCGTTGCTTTAAAAACCTTTCCCCCAGCTCCTGAACCCCGTGTGTTTGGGCGGTCTCCAAGGGAGATTAATTTCAACACGGCCTGGGGGTCTCGGGCAAAGTGAATGCCCCCCAAAGGGGCCTTGGGGGAAAAAGCCCTGCCCATCCCGGGGGTTTTTTTAAGAGCGGGGCCCCCCAGCCCGAAAAGCCACCCTCACCCCCAGAGACCCTCCACCCCGCTCACCCAGTGATTTCACAGAGAAATAGCGCCCTTTGGGCCCTGCTTACTATCCCATGTGGGCGGTTGGGGAGATGGGGCTTTTTCCCACACAGAGCAGACAACGCCTTGAAAATTTTTTGATGACACCCTGGGGGCCAGGGGAGGGGGGCGGCTTTTTTTGGCAAAAAAATGCCCTTTCTTTACATCTGGTATTTGGGGAAACGAGGGCCAAGACGTTTGGGGGGAACCCATCTGTGTCCACCAACGGAAAAAAACATTTCCAAGGCCAAAAAAACCGGCCAAAGCCGACATTCACTTTTTGGCTTGGGGTTGGTTTGGGGGTTTAAAATTTTTTCTTCTCCCCCCAAAACCCGAAACGAAGGGCTGGGGTGCTAAACTTTCCCCCTGTAAAAGGCGTGCAGGTCGTCAAACTTGGGGGAAAGGGGAAAGGGGGGGATGGGGCCCTGGGGTGCTTTGGGGTAAAGGGGGCGACGGGGGAGGCGAAGCGGGGGGCTGAAACCCGATCATGACTCTGAAGACTGGGGGACTGGTGAACGCTTTGGGGGGTGGCGGGGGGGAGGAGGGGGAGACAAAAGGGTGTGACAGGTTTTTGGGGGCCCCCGTCGGTCCCCGGCCTTTTTTTGCCCAAAAAGGGTTTCCTCCAAACAAATCATGCAATTTGCGCATGGGGACCAGACATGTTGGGGGTGGGTTTAACCCCCTTAAGGGTTTTTTTCCTCTACTTATGCCCTTTTAAAGGCAAAAAGGGGGCATTTTGAAAATCGCTGGGGGAATCAAGGCTTGCTCAAAGAATCCCCAGGCTGAGAGGTCCCCGGACCTTTTTTAAAAGGCGGGAAAAACAGGAGCGGGGTTTGTGCTGACCGGGCGGCGGAATCCCAAAACAGCGGACTTTTGCGACCGCCCCTCCCCCCCTTTTGTGGCGGGGCCCCCTATTGACACTCACCCCATCCCTCTTCCTCCTCGTCCACTGATGAAACCGGGTGCAAGAAATTCTGCGGAAAAGACCAGGATTGGGTCCCAATGCTCATCAACATCATCAAAAAAAAACAGGGGACTTGGTCGCCCCCGACTTTTTGCCTCCCGAAGCTGCGGGGTACAAGCAAGGGCACCCGGGAAGGCGTTGCCGACCGCCCCGGGGGTTTTTCCGAAAGACCGGGTTCCTTCCCCCTCCTCGATTTGGGATCATTTAAATTGGGCGTCAAGCAGAGAAAAAGCCTTCTGGGCCCCAAACCCCATTTTGTCATCAAAAGGTTTTTCAAAAAAGGATTAAATTCCCCAGTGGTTGGGGACACAGTTGACATTTTTGGGCCTTTCCAGTTGGACAGAGCTGGGAAAAAGCGAAAGAAAAGACATTTGTGGCCGTGACTGCGAGGACGAGGGGGAAAAACTTTTAAATGCAGGGTTTCATTTTAAACCCCTGAAGGGCAGATTGGGGGACGAGTTCCCTTACTTAAAATTCCCCAGGGCCCCCGACCCAGCGAAAACAGGCCGACGGCCTGCAACTGAACTCCCCGGCATGCAGTTTTTCGCCAGCACTGGAAGGAGGGACCTTCTCTCGTACCCACCCCCCATTTTCCCCCCCCCCCCTCTTTTTTCCTTTAAACCCCCTCATTTTTTTCCCCCATGTTCAAAATAAAAAATTTGAAAGGGAAAAATAGTTTTTTGGGGGGTTTTCTTAAAAAAAAGACGGGAAAAACACAGCTAATTTTCAAAACCCCCCTATTCCCAAACCCAAAAATTTCTGGGTTTTAAAATTTTAAATGCAAGGTGTCCCTTTTAAAAAAACTTTGGGCTGGGCAAAAAATTTCCCAAAAAAAACGTATCTTTATGTTTTGGTAAAATAAACGGTAATTTTTTTGCACCTTTTCAATTCCCTTGGTGAATATAGAATTGCTGTTTTAAGATTTTCGTAGATGCCGCGTCAATGAACAGTGCTTTGGGGCGCCCAAAAATCAAAAAAAAATGTAACTGTTATGTTTTGAAAAAATAAACGGTATTTTTTTGGGACCTTTTAATTTCCCCGTGGTGAATATGAATTTTCTTTTTTTAAAAAATTTAAAGTAGATTCTCGTCAATGAACAAAGCCCGGGTGCGCAAAAAATCAAAAAACACTAACTGTTTTTTTTTTTTTGATATAATAAACGGGATTTTTTGTTTCCCTTTTAAAATTTCCCCTTTTGGGGAAAAATAGAATTTTTGGGTGTTTTTAAAAATTTAAATAATCTGCGTCAATGAAAATGGCCCGGGTGCGCAAAAATAAAAAACAAAGTAACTGTTATTTTTTATATAATAAACCCCTATTTTTTGCACCTTTTAATTTACCTGTGGTGAATAAAGAATTGCTGTTTTTTAAAAAATTAAATAGATGCTGCGTCAATTAACCCAAACTGGGGGCGCCCAAAAATCAAAAAACACGGGAAGTTATGGGTTTTTTATATAAAAAACGGGATTTTTGCTCCGTTCAAAACCCTTTGGGGGAAATAGGAATTTCGGTTTTTAAAAATTTACGTAATGCGCGTCAATGAAAC
Source organism: Phyllomedusa bahiana (assembly GCA_025379985.1). NCBI lineage: Eukaryota > Metazoa > Chordata > Amphibia > Anura > Hylidae > Phyllomedusa > Phyllomedusa bahiana. Next base: position 21,649 of record JAODAL010042990.1, on the reverse strand, counting down.
CCCCGGTTTCGGGTTTCGCAAAAGCCAAAAAAAAACTAAATGAAATGTTGTGAGATAATAAACGGTATTTTTTGCACCTTTTAATTCACTTGTGGGAATATAGAATTGGGGTTTTTTTAAAATTTAAAGTATTGCGCGCAATGAAAAGTGCTGGGTTTCCAAAAGCCCAAAAAAACACGTAAATGTTTTTTTGATATAATAAACGGTTTTTTTTTGCACTTTTTTAATTCACCGTGGTGAATAAAGAAATTTCTGTTTTTTTTTAAAAAAAAATTTAAAAAAAAAGGGTTTTTTTTTTTTTTTTAATGCTGCGTTTTAAAGAACAGTGGGGGTTTTCGCAAAAAATCAAAAAACAACGTAACTGTGATGTTTTCGTACGATACACGGTATTTTTGGCAACAAAAAAACCTGTGCTGACTACAAAAATTTGCTGGTTTGTAATTTAAGTGCAAGGTGGATATATCAACAGTCACAGGTGTAAAGGGGAACACCTATCTGAAATGATACTGATAATAAAAGGGGAAAGTTTTGCAGCTAACAAAGAGACCTGCAGTTACTAGAAATGATGTTTTTTCCAATATAAGTTCAGGCTGCCCAATATCCAGGAAATATTTCAAAGCAAACGTTAATAAAAAAGGATTTTCACATAAATGTCTACACTAATCTTGGTGAACTTTATCCAGTTTCTTTATAGATAGAGCTTGTCTGTGTTCCCCCGCCCCCCCCCCCCCCCCGCTCCCACCCGCCGTAAATTTACAGCGTAGATGCTGCTTTAAAATTCCCTACTAACTACATAAAATGTTCAAATCTCTAATCTAACTAAAATTGGAAGGATCACAGCTAATAGTGAGGTTTCTCTGTGCAGAAATAGACTAATTTCGTTGAGCTTTTTGGCCAAAAGGCAGAGCGCAGGTCCTATCCCTATGAGACGCTGAAGACACTGAGGCTGAAACGGGAAACCTGTTCATGTAAAAACGAGGTCATGTGATTTTTCCACCAAATCGCAACCATACAAAAATCCCAGTCATGACGTCGCACACACAGCACACCCTGCTCTATTCTGTAATCTCATTTGCGGGCCGCCAAAATTAACAGGAAGCGCCGAAAAAGGCGCGATCTTAATAGATGATGCACAGACTTTAACCTTAATTATCGCATGATCTGGAAATTTCGATCACCATAAAAACCTTGCCGATTTCAACTTTGTCGATAAAAATCGCTCAACACTAAACACCAGAGGAACAGCGGACTAAGACTGGGAGGAAGACCAGATGAATGGAGGACTCGGACCAAGAGGAACACTAGAGAAACAGAGGACTCTGACCAGGAAGAACACCAGAGGAACGGAGGAACACCAGAAGACTTGGAACAGGAGTGACTGCGGGAAAGCAGAGGAACAACAGAGTAGAATGGCAAACACTGGACAAGATGCAATAAGCAGACTCTGACCAGGAGTGACCGTAGGAAAAGCAGAGGAACAATGGAGTAGAATGGCAGACACTGGACGAGATGCAGGCACCAGGAAACAACCGACAAAGGAAAAGCAGGAAGGCATGGCAGACTGGAGACGAGGCACAGACATGAGTTGACCGCAACAGGATACTAGCAGAGACAGTAAACATAACATCAAAACCACGGGCAAGGCAGAGACAAGATCAGGTGGGCCGGAGTCAAGAACTAGGCAGGCGAAAAGGTTAGAGTTTAAGAACACAGAATCAAGGAATCACCAGGACACAAAGGCTTGAGGCAAGTGCAGCAAACCCTAGCATACTACACCAGTACTCAGGCCCAGACTGGAGCTAGAGGCTGGGCTATTTAGCTGGGCCTCATAGCTGAAGAGCTATACCTGGGAGAGTGCTCAGAGGCTGGTGTTGCCTTGCTAGATGGTAACAGCAATCATAGCAGAGGCCAGATTCCAACCTTCAGGATCAAATGGAAAGTTGCAATCAGGCAGGAGATTTGCAAATCGTGACACTGTGTCATGATATCCTGGTGTGTTATCATTCAAATTTATCTTTGCTACATCTTTAAGTATATTTCAAAATAATAGTTATGTGCAACTGAATGTACTTTTAATAAGTATGACTACTACTTGGAAAGTAGTTGTCTACTTACTGATTTCTCCTTAGATTCATATATGACCTTAATAGAAAAAAGAAAGACGGGCATCAAAGAATATCAATGAAAGGTTCTTCCCATTTACCAAGAAAGCTTAAAAAAATTTAAACCAAAGCACGTACATATAAAGGGTACACACCTTAAATACCAAATAATACAAAGTGCTTTATTAGATCACATAAATACATATTTAAAAACAACTAAAAAAGGAAAAAAAATATAGGACCTGAGCACATTTCCAAATTTTCAAGTGAATACATTGACAACATTGAGCTTTGTATCTGGATTGTTTTCTGGGCAGAGACTGAAAGTAGAACCTCAGGCTCTATATAACAAAAATTGAGATTAAAAGTGAAAATGCAAATAATGCAGAATATTGATGACATGATAAATTGCAATATGATTCAGCACACATTTTAATGAATATCTTCAATCATCTTTCTGTTCACTTTTTAAATTACAGCAAAATAGCTAAACATCTAACTATCCAGCTTCCTACTATTTAAATCAACACCTGAACAGTCATTAGCTGTGGCAGTAAGCCAAACCTAGGGTAAAATCTAACTAGCAGGATGTGTTGGTTGGAGCTTCCATGTGTTGTGTACATCCTATCTACTGAGCAATGACTTACATACCATCTGTGAGCTGACCTTCCGTTGTTTGCTAGAATTACTTAAACCAGGGTGTTGTGCTTTTTAAGAATAGTGTTCATGGTTTTGGACATAAATAGTCAATTGCCGTGGTTTCCTCAACTTGCTGTTTCACGTTGCCTGTTTTTCACAGCCAGTTTCAGGCTCCCACTTACTGTTCAGGCTTTGGGCAGTTATTATGAACATATTACTTTTAAAACATCTGTATTAGTGAAGTTCATGCCATGATTGATCATCTAGTAGCGCCTCTCTACTGTGCAGTGAGGTATTACATGCCCTGCACTGCTTATACGCTGGCAGCCTATAAGCTTATATGCGCCAGGATTAGCGGCTCCTTTGGCCACAGGTGAGGGCCCAATTTTCTTTTTACTCGTACACTGTATAAAAAATTCATGACCCAAAGAAGCTCCTATTCTCAAAACAGAAAGTAATTTTCAGCTTCTAGCAGCCCATCCTGACTAATATATTTAAGACTTGCTTTGTCTACATTACATATCTGCGTATTATGTTGGGTTGAGTTATGGTTTCAACATACAGTAGTCATCCTGGAACGTATTAATTTTCTATGTAGAGGGACCATTGTATTGTCAAAATACATTTCCAAAAAGTAGGGATTGCCCAAAGTGGAGAACCCTTGTAAGCTGTACAGATATGGGAAAATAAATTTGACAGATAATGCAATATTAAATAACACGGTGTATACAGTGGGGAAAAAAGTATTTAGTCAGCCACCAATTGTGTAAGTACTCCCTAGATCTCTCATCTTTCTGGCCTGTAATTGACATCATAGGTAGACCAAATGAGAACACAAATCCAGAAAATCACACTGTCTGGTTTGGAAAGAATTTATTTGCAGATTATGATGGAAAATAAGTATTTGGTCAATAACAAAAGTTTATCTCAATACTTTGTTATATGTCCTTTGTTTGCAATGACAGAGATCAAAGGTTTTCTGTAAGTCTTCACAAGGTTGGCACACATTGTAGTTGTTGCAGTGATGTTTTGGCGCTGTCGCTGGGCAACACGGACTTTCAACTCCCTCCAAAGGTTTTCTATGGGGTTGAGATCTGGAGACTGGCTAGACTACTCCAGGACCTTGTAATGCTTTTTATGAAGCCACTCCTTCATTGCCCTTGTCATGGCGGATGGCGCGGGTGCCGTCGTCCCCCGCGGCCGCCCCTCTGCCCGCAGGGGATCCGGCGCGGGTGCCGCGGCTCCCCGCGACCATCCCCCTGCTGCCCGGTCCCTGACGCCGGCTCACTTACCCATCCACGATCCTGTGCACGCTGCTCCTGCCTGTCCCGGCCGCCGCACGCGTACCTGCTGCTTAGGGCGCGCGCACGACGGCTGGTCTGGATTTAAAGGGCCGCTGGTCCTATATAAGGAATACGCCCCCGGCACTCTCTGCCAGTTCGTTGGTGTGCGTTACCTAGTCTAGAGAGTTTTGGAAGTCCTGTCTATTACTCCGTGCAGTTCCGCACCCTAGCCTCTGAGCTGGACTGTAATAATGAGGGTTTGGTGGCGACTTTCTGGCAAGGCCTTTCGGCGCGAATTAAAGACGAGCTCGCTGGTCGGGACTTGCCATCTGCTCTGGATGACTTGATGCGGTTAGTTACCCGAATCGACATTTGCTTTTCTGAGAGACACAAGAGCTCCGCCTCCAGCGGGAGATCGCCCCTACCACGCCGGCTACCTCGTCTGGCTCCCGTGTTCCAATGACCTCCACTTCCTCCGCCATTGGTTCCTGCGGATGGACCCATACAGGTCAAGAAAGCTTACCTGACCCAGGAGGAACGCTCGCAGCGTCGTCAGAGGCAGCTGTGCTTCTACTGTGGTGGTTCTGGCCACTTCATTCGGGACTGTTCGGTGCGCCCGGGAAACCCTCACCTAGGGCTCGCAGGAGAGGCATCCCTAGGTGTCAGTGTGGTCTCTCCCCATCTGACCATTCCCGTTTTCTGTGGAATTTTGCCGGACAGCACCTTTCAAGCCACCACCTTTCTTGATTCGGGGTTCGCTGGAAATTTTGTCAGCCAAGCTCTGGTGTCCAAGTTTCGTCTCCCGGTGACCCTTCTGCAGAAACCCATGTTCATCTCCTCCGTCAGTGGCGAACGCCTAAAGGACACTATACAATTCTGCACTGCGCCCCTCACCTTGCAGATAGGCGCCCTACTCAAGGAGACTCTGAAACTTCTTGTTCTGCCTCGCTCCTCTTCTGAAATCCTCCTGGGTCTCCCTTGGTTGCAAGACCATGCTCCGACCTTAGACTGGAAAACGGGCGAAATTATCCATTGGGGCCCCGCTTGCCACTCGCAATGCCTGCCTGCTCTCCGTCCAGCTCTACGACCCGCCTCTGTAAAGTCTACGAAGCCTCTGCCGGGTCTGCCCACTCCGTACCAGGATCTGGCCGAAGTCTTTTCTGAAAGACAGGACGAAAGTCTGCCCCAGCACCGGCCTTTCGACTGTCCTATTGACCTGCAACCCGGTACTACTCCTCCCCGAGGCAGAGGCTATCCTCCCTCTGTCCCAGAAACTAAAGCCATGTCGGAATATATCCAGGAGAATCTCCGTAAAGGCTTCATACGCAAGTCTTCCTCGCCTGCGGGGGCCGGTTTCTTCTTTGTTGAAAAGAAAGATGGTACTCTCCGGCCCTGTATCGATTATCGGGGACTTAACAAAATCACAGTAAAAAATCGATACCCACTGCCTCTAATCTCAGAGCTTTTTGATCACCTACGTGGCGCAAAATTTTTTTCCAAGGTGGACTTACGTGAATCATACAACTTGATTCGTATCTTTGTAGTCAACGAGTTGAAGACGGCCTTTAATACCCGAGATGGCCATTTTGAATATCTTGTCATGATATTTTGCCTCTGCAACGCTCCGGCAGTGTTCCAGAATTTCGTCAATGAGATCTTCCGCGATCTCCTCTATGTCTGTGTTATCGTTTACCTAGATGACATCCTAATCTTCTCTCCAGATCTAGAGACTCTTAGAGCTTAGAGCCGCCTCTGCAGCACATAATTCCTCCGGAACGTCTCCTCACGGCGGCCCCCGTGAATCTTCAACAACTACCTCCTGTGAAGACCTACGTCCGCCCGGCCATGCGGCTTCGAATCCTGAAGTGGGGACACTCTTCTTTAACAGCTGGCCATCCTGGAGTACATAAGTCTCTGCAATTAATCTCTCGCTATTATTGGTGGCCCACCCTCGCTCAAGATGTTAGAGACTTTGTCCTGGCTTGTACCTCCTGTGCCCGTAACAAAGTCCCTCACCTCAGACCCGCGGGTCTGCTTCTGCCTCTCCCGGTGCCAGAAAAGCCTTGGTCCCATATAGCCATGGACTTTGTTACCTACCTCCCGGCCTGCTCGTGTAACACGGTCATTTGGGTGTTGACCGATAGGTTCTCAAAGATGGCTCATTTTGTTCCTCTGCCCGGGTTACCCTCCGCTCCTCAGCTGGCCCAGCATTTTTTCCATCACGTTTTTCGGCTACATGGGCTCCTTTTGCATATCGTCTCAGATAGGGGGGTCCAGTTTGTGTCGAAATTCTGGCAGGCTCTGTGTGCTCAGTTGCAGGTTCAGATAGACTTTTCGTCTGCATACCACCCTCAAACCAATGGGCAGGTAGAGAGGGTCAACCAAGTTTTAGGTACCTACCTACGACATTTTGTATCCGCCCGTCAGGATAACTGGCCTGACCTCCTCCCCTGGGCGGAATTCTCGTATAATTCCCTAGACTCGGAGACCGCTGGATCCTCTCCCTTTTTTATTGTGTTTGGGCTACTTCCCCGCCCGCCTCTCCCTCTGCCTACCTCGTGTCACATTCCTGCCGTGGATGCCCAAGTACGGGACATCAAGGCACTCTGGCAAGTCACACGACAGGCCCTTCTACGGGCCTCCACTCGCACCAAAGTCCAGGCCGACAGGCACCGTAGACCTCTGCCTCTATTCAAGCCGGGCGATAGAGTGTGGTTGTCCGCTAAATATATTCGCTTCAAGGTGCCTAGTTATAAGTTGGGCCCTAAGTAATTGGGCCCTTTTGTGGTCCTTCGGCAACTGAATCCGGTGTCCTACAAGCTCCGCTTGCCTCCTATTCTGCGTATCCCGAACGCCTTCCATGTTTCGCTCCTCAAGAGTGTGGTGCTGAATCACTTCTCCTGTGGATCTGTCTCGCCTTCTCCTGTGGCCAACGCTGATAACATCTTTGAGGTCAAGGAGGTGCTAGCGCAGAAGACAGTGAGGGGGAAGCAGTTCTTTCTGATTGACTGGAAGGGATTTGGGCCGGAGGAGCGTTCGTGGGAACCTGAGGCTAATCTATCACCTGACCTCCTCTCTAAATTCTGTAAAAAGAGTGGGAGACCTAAGGACGGGGGTACTGTCATGGGGGATGGCGCGGGTGCCGTCGACCCCCTTGGCCGCCTTTCCCCCCTCAGGGGGTCCGGCGCGGGTGCCGCGGCTCCCCGCGACCATCCCTCTGCTGCGCGGTCCCTGACGCCGGCTCATTTACCCGTCCACGCTCCTGTGCACGCTGCTCCTGCCTGTCCCGCCGCCGCGCGTACCCGCTGCTTAGGGCGCGCGCGCGACGGCTGGTCTGGATCTAAAGGGCCAGTGTCCCAGTAATTGGTCTATTGCCGGCCGCTGGTCCTATATAAGGAATACGCCCCCGGCACTCTCTGCCAGTTCGTTGGTGTGCACTCCCTAGTCTAGAGAGTGTTGGAAGTCATGTCTGATTATCCGTGTACTAGTCCGTCCGCTACGTTTCCTGAACTTGCCTGTTTGCCACCTGCCCTGACCTTCTGCCTTTCTCTGACCATGCATCTCTGCTGCCCGTCCTGACCTCCTGCCTGTCCCTGACTACGCCTCTGGATTTCGATTCTGTACCACACATTACCCCAGCCACCATCGCAAGCAAGTCCCGTCAGGGGTAGCGACCTGGTAGCCTCACGCCGCAGCAAGTCCATCCCGCGTTGCGGCGGGCTCTGGTAAATACCGGGGGCTACTTGGACTCCGCTCCCTGGCGTGGCTTAACCATCATCGTTTGCGGTGGTCCAGCGAATCCACCATATCCGTTACAGCCCTGTAGCATTGGGACTTTTTTTGCCTCCTGAATTAGATTTTTGACCTGTGTTAAAAACAACAAGTATCTCATATTTAAATTGTTTCAGGAAGCAATGTGTTCCTATGCTGTTGGAGAGCATGGGGTGTCAATATTTTGTGCTAGGCACTTGAAGGGTGCTGACCCACCAGATCAAATAATATTGGTGTTACAAATAGCTGTAACCGTGTGACTGGCACCCTGTAGAAGTCATATCCACATTTAATTAGCAGACTAAGCAGCCACTCTACTTATGAACAGTAGGTTTGTGAGTGGTTGCTTACCAGCATTTTTATACTTGCTCAACCTCTTCTGTATGGTACATTATCTTTTTTGCATCCTGGTTAAGCATGGTCTTTGAGATGCTGAAAAGCCTCTTTGCTAGCCAAAATGATGCTTTTAATCCTAGTTATCCAGTTGGTCATCATTCATTTAGATTAAAGTAGCTGCTTTCCCTGTCAAGGGGCACTGTTGATTTTGGTTATTTCAGTTCAGTTCATTAGGAGTATATATTGCAATTCTGTCAGAGCAGTACCTGTGTTATTTGGTGTTTTCACTGGGACTAAAAATGAGATGACCACTAGCTGTAAATATTATCAAATTACAAATGGTAATATGCCACTAAGTCACTTATATTATTACAGTAAAAGTTTTATTATTAGCATGCCTTCTATCTATCTATCTATCTATCTATCTATCTATCTATCTATCTATCTATCTATCTATCCTCACATCAGTCCTTCACAGTGTTTCTTTTCTGGAAGTGTAGTATAGCCTATTAATATAAAGATAATATATAAAATATGATGTGTACGATGATACACATACATTATACATTGCTGAATTCATAAGGAAGCCTACAAAAATGTATGAAAGAAGAGAATCAGTGATTACTGAAGGGGGATAAATCATAGGCCTTGACATTGTCGCAGTTCACGTTGCCGTCCCTGGACCATATCGCAGGCGTGCCTGTATCCGTGTTGAACCCCCTCTCAGCTTATACTCACCTCTCCTCGCTCCTGCACAGCCCCTGTCTGCTGCCGGCATCTGGCACACATCCTCCCCACTGAGATTTAAAGGGACAATACTTAATTACTGGGCAAATAGCCACTCACCACCTGGGATTAAGGAACTTCCTGTCTGTGATCTTGGTCATTTTGTCGATATTCTCACATTGATCCTAACCTCTGGTTGCTGTCTGTCACTTGCATTTACTGATGCCTGGTTCCTGTTTTACTTGCACTGCTGTTACCTGCTGCTCTACCTGCCTGGGACACTGCTGCCCATATACAGTTGCACTTGCCTGGCATGACATCTGTCTGGAACAACTTTTTCAGATGCTACAGTCCTTTACTGCACATCTTACTGAGACTATGTCTGAACCTGCACCTTTAGCAGCACCGCCTTCCATTGCATCTGCCACTGCTCTCCCCTTACCACAGTGCACCATCCATTTCGATGTCCTGACACATCAGTTCCTGTCTGATCAAGCCAAAGTGGCTTTCATCATCAGGCTGCTCTGAGGTGAAGTCTTGGCCTCACCCTTCTGGGAGTGAGGGGACTGACTGAGAGTGGATCTTTAGGAATTCTTGAATGTCTTCCATAAAGTTTTTGAAGAGCCTGAGCGCAATTCCTCTTTGCTCTGTTTCAGACAAGTCAATTCCATAGTGGGACAATATGCCATTTGGTTCCGCACATTGCCTCAGAGCTTCCCTGGAATAACGAGGCTCTTGTGACGGCATTCTTGGAGATCCTCACCGGGCGAATCAAGGACATGCAGGCTGTTCGTGACCTATCAACTACCCTGGATGACCTCATCGCTCTAGCTACCAGAATTGACATCCATTTTTCAGAAAGAGAGTTAGAGCTTCGCCAGCAGACAATGTCCTTCTGGCCTCGCAGTCTTCCTCACCTTGCAACTGTCTTCCCTAGTCTCCCTAATCCGACATCTGCATTTCCTCAAGATGAAGTGGAGAGTGTTCATATAACGCAGGAAGAACACACTAACGACACAGTCTGAACTTGTTCTTATACTGTGGCAGTGCTGAATACTTTTTAAACACAATATAATACCCTGCACTTGGCTATAATAGTCGTGGTGCCAGTGAAAAAGGAGTATTGCAACTCCACGTACATATAATATTAAATAATTTTCACGGCACACAAGGGGTTGTTGCATTTAAATTGTATGTAAATTACATTCGGATAAATAAATATATCAAATAGTTTCAGATACAGAGAGTCAACATAGTCAAAATGCCTCAATATACAGACTAATTTATTTTTAATATGGAGTGATAGTGATCTAATATTAAACGTTTCGGCTGTCGCCGCAGCCTTCGTCGGGGCCAGATCACAGATTAGATGTAAGTAGGGAAAAATCTGTGACGGGGGAGCTGCAAAAAAGGCAGTGCCCCCAAAGGGGGTGTATCAAGAAGGCACAAGCGGGACCGCGTCACGGAGGCTCTTTAAGGAGGTAGAATGGGTGTAACGGCGCCAGCGGCGGCCAGGGAAATATCAGCGCGGTCCTCGTGACGCGGTTCCCGCTTGTGCCTTCTTGATACACCCCTTGGGAGCACTGCCTTGTTTGCAGTCCCCCCGTCACAGATTTTTCCTACTTACATCTAATCTGTGATCTGGCTGACGAAGGCTGCGGCGACAGCCGAAACGTTTAAATTTTTAGATCACTATCACTCCATATTAAACTAATATTAGTCTGTATATTGAGGCATTTGCCCTATGTTGACTCTCTGTATCTGAAACTATTTGATATATTTATTTATCCGAATGTAAATTACACACAATTTGAATACTTTTTTAAAAACTGCCCAGTGTGCCGACTGTGCTCCAGAAACCTCTGTGAGTAGGTCTTGTGGGTGAGGCAACCCCGAGTGAAGACATGTCTGTTCCATATTTGACCACACCGGTCACTCTCAGTTCTGCATCTGGCTTCTGTTTTCAAGTCTCTGCTTTACTGGACTCCGGTTCTACAGGAAACATTATCCATCCATCTCTGGTTTCCAAGTATCACCTGCCTGTCTTCCATCTACAAAAGCCTCTGCGATTTAACTCCATCAATGGGGAAATTCTGAAAGAACATGTTCTGTTCTGTGCCAAATCACTGACTCTACAGGTTGGGAGGTACCACCAGGAGAAGATCTCGTTCTACGTTCTTCCTTGTTCCTCTACTACAGTTCTCCTGGGTCTCCCATGGTCCAAGCTGCACACTGCAGTGTTGGATTGGAAAACGGGTGAGGTTATCCATTGGAGCCAGCAATGCCACTGACCCTGCCTCAAAACTCCTGCAAGGATTCTTGTGTTACCTCCACTGCAGCCCTTTCCCCAAAGGGAAAACCGCTGCCCATCAATGGTTTCACCTGCCTTTCATCCACCACCTCTGCCTATTCCCCCCCATTTCCTTTACATCCCAGGTTTTTTGGCTGTCAAAGTTTGTGTCCACGTCAGGGGTTTAAGTGACCAAATGAGCCCCCCAAACAGCCAAGCCCAAACCCAAACTTTGCAGCGGCCGGGTAATAACAGGGGGACCCCTTAGACTCCCTCCGGGCCCGGGGGGTCTACGCCTTTTTCGTGGTGCCCCTTGAGGCCCCCCAACATACCAAGATATCACTGTGCTGCTCAATTTATTTGGCAATGTACTGATGAAAAGAAAACACTAGTTTTTCTACTTTTAATCTTTGCTCTTAGGCTATGTTCACACAGTGTAATTGTGGCACGTACTGTATGCGTCGCAATACGCCATGTGCTTTGGAAGTCATGCTTCCAAACAGGGGGGGGGGGGGGCCCAGCGGGGGGCGGCGGGTTTTAAAATTTAAATTGTAACGGCGCATAAGCACTAAAAAACCAAATTCAAATGCCCAATTCTCCCCCCGCACGTACAATAAAAATGTATTGAAGGCACGGGGAGACGACTCTTTTAATCCAAAAACTCTCAAAGGAGAGCTATGAAAATTACCTTTTAATTTCTCCCCAAAATGCCCCCATTTCGGCCCCCTTTAATAAAGGGAAAAAAATTTAGCGGGGAAAGGGCACGCCCAAAATTACTGGGGCAAATTTAAGCCATTTTTGAAATAAACTTTAATTTTTTGGATTTTTTTTTGGGGCCCCTTCATTTTTTATTTTAAACTAGTGTGTTTTTATAAAAACTGTTTCAAAAAATTTAAAAATACACGTTCTAGATCTTTTAAATTTTTAACATTTTCATCCCAATGTAGGAAAAGGGTTTTTAATTTTTCAAAAAAGGTTTTTAAAAGGGGGGGCTTTTTTGGCTGTTTTAAAAAAAAAAAGTATTTTATGACAGGACAGGGGACACTCTTGTCCTTTGGGGGGCTGTGTCGGGGTAAATTTCCCAGTTCATTTAATTTTGTGGGATAAATCTTCAATCCAAGGGGTAGCTGCACATTTTTCCAAAAAACAGAACTCCATCAACCCTTTTTTAAAAATTTCAAAAAAAAAATGAAAAAAAAAAAATATAAAACAAGTCAATAATGCAATGTTCTTTTTGTTTTCCAAAGGGGATTAATTTCCAAAAAAACCTTTAAACGGGGAAAATCTGGGAAAGGGGTTGAGGAAAACATTTTTAGTTTTTCCGGATGAAAAAGAACTTCCCATAGGGAAACCCCAAAATAAAAACAATTTACCCAATTTTTGTTTTTTTTTACATGTTATTTTTTCTTATTTTCAGAAGAAAAAAGAAGTTTTTGCAGGTTTTGGGGAATTTTTTTTAATACTTTTGGGTTAATTGGGGGGGAAAGAACTTTTTGGTTTTTTGGGTTTTACCCAGTTCCGGGGAAAAGGGGGGATCCCTTCTTAAAAATTTTTTGGTCTTTTTTTTTCCCAGGATTTGTTAAAAAAGGGCCAAAAGGGGCAAAAAACTGCCGCCCGGCCATACGGGGTTTCCCCATTTTGGCCCCGGGTTCCACCATGGGGTTGAAAGGGGGCCAGAATTTTCCTTTTGAAAAGATAAAGAGACCCCTATGGGTTTTTGGGGGATTCTTATCTTCAAATTTTATGTTTTTACATTAGTTTTGGGGTTTCTTCTTGCTTTTCACAAAGAATCCCCAATGGGGTTTTTTTAAGGCACGGGTTTTTTTTTCTTTTAGGGGAAATGGGGGTGGGGGAAAAATGAGTTTTGGGGGTGTTTTTTTTTTACCTTTGTTCAATATGTAATGGAATTGTACATTTATTGTTATGAAGGTTTTTAATTCCCCCTTTTTGGGGGGTTTAAAGAAAAAACATTTACAAGGGTTTTTCCCAAATATGGGTTTAACTACATTTTTAATAAAAATTTTGCCTTGTGTCCCAAAAAAATAATTTTTATTAATTAATAAATTAGGATTTACAAACTTAGGACGACATGTATAGGGCTGAGCCAGTTTTTCTGTTTCTGTTTGAGCCAAAAAATTTTTAAGGGCATAAACCCCAAACCCTTTTGGGGTGGGGGATAAGTCCCTTTTAATGCCCCCAAAAGGGATTTTGGGGCGTTTCTGGGGGCGTGAAAACACCAAAATTTCATGGGATTAAAAATTTTTAAAATTTATAAATTCTTTGGGGTAAAAACCCTAGGTGCAGAACATTTTGGGAACGCCGCCCCAATTTTTAAAGGGGGGTGGAGCCCGGAGTCTGATTGTGTGTTGGCATTTAAAATTTATGCTTGTATTTATAAAAAACTTCCCCCAGGGAAGAACAGGTTAAAAACCTTTTCGGGCCCACAGGCAACATTTAAAGGGGCTTTTTTTAGAACTGCCCTTTTGGTTCGGGCACCCGGGAATTTCTTTAATGGCCCCTTTGTGGAAATAAACTAAAATCCCCAAAGGGGTCATTTTTGAAGGGGTTTTTTCCCCCATCTCAAAACAAATTAAAATTTTTCATTTTTTAAAGGTTTTTTTTAACCAAAAAAGGGATTTTTCTGTAACGGGGTGGGGTTTCCACCCCCCCCGGGGGAATTTGGGGGCCTATGTTTTCCCTTTACATTGGGTTTCCCATTTTTTTTAACCCCTTGTCCTGTTTTTTTTGGTTCATTTTGGGAAAATTTCAGGGGCGGGGGTTTAAATTGGGGTTTTTTTTAACTGGGGGGCTGCCCAGTAAAGGGGCCCTTTTTTGTCTTTTTTTAGCTTTTTACCCAACCCAGAGGAGCGGGGAATGAAGCCCAATTCCCAAGGGGGAGGGGGAATTAAACTTGGGGAATTTTAGGAAGGGGGCAGGGAAAATTTGGGACTATTGCAAAGTAAGTTGTTTTTGGGGGGGGCAAGAACCCTTTTAACATAAAAAGGCAATCCCTTGTAGTGAGACAACCCCCTTTAAACAACTTTGTTTCAGTAAGGGGGTTCCCTCCCCGGGGGTTTGGGGGAAAAACCTGAAAAGGGGGGGTTTTTAATTTTTTGCAGCAGCATTTAGAAATAAAAGGTTGGGAATGAAGTCAAAGAAAGGGGGAAATATTTCCTAATTTTGTGGGCCAAGGACCTTATGGCTGTTGCTGATAATCGGGTATGTTCCCCCAGAAAAAAATTTTTCTTTTTGGGGTTGGTTTTGAAAATTTCCTTTTTTCCCTTAAAATTTTACCTTATTTTGGGGGTTTTTTGGTTTTATTTTTTTAAGCAATTATTTTTATTTTTTAACTTAGGGGGATTTCGGGATTTTCCCAAACAATATCCTCTGTAGTCAGGTTTAGTAAAATTTTAAAGGGTTAAACCTTGCATAGCGGGGAATTTTTTTTTACCCAAATTGCCTTTTGAATTTTGGGCCTTGCAAATTTGCAGTAAAAATGTGTAGAGTTTATTTTGGTTTACAAATGTTAAATATTCACAGCAGCTTTGACCCCTATGTATTGAAAGGGGTAAATTCCACTGATTGTCAATCTTTCCTGAAAAACAAAGTAAGACAGCAAGGTCTGTAATTGTTTACCCACCCCCCCCCCTCAAAAAAAAACAACAACAACTATATCTGTCTTCCTCTGGTTTCCCGACTTCCTCTGGCTTTCCCCAGTCTTCAAATTTAATTCTGTACTTCCGGAAAACCGGGAGGGCACTGCTGTAGTTCCCCTGATTAGGGTGCAGGGAGTCATGTGCCCCTCATTGTTCAAAAGGGGCAGAATATAAACTGAAGACCTGGGACAACCAGCGCGGAACCAGAAGATATATTTTTTTTTAAGGGTTATTTTTAAAAGGATTAAAAATATTTTAAAATCTAGTTAATCATCTGATGTGAATATTGGTAGTCTTTTCTTTTGGTTTTGGTCTCTTAGTTTGTTTGGTGAACTTGACTTTATTCTAGTCCTTGCATTTTTTCGGGCAATTCATTGGGGCCCCTTTGCCTTTCAAGTTCTTTTTCCTTTTAATTCTTAACATTGGAATTTTGCCAATTTCCCCCCCCCCCCCCCCCCCCCCCAAACCCGGGGGGTGGGGGGTTCATTAATTCTTCATTGAAAATAAAAGACAGGGCCATCCGTGATGCAAAACACAATCTGTAGGTCAGTGCAAATATTACTGGAAACATACAAAACTGATTTAGAGGCGTGATGTAGCAGAAGGTAGTAGATATGCCAGAATGTCTGAAAAAATGGTTGTATCTACAGTCTTACAAATGCCATTTTGCAATATTTCCTTTGCAGAGTTTTGAAATTTGTTTTTTAAGCATTAAGAATGATTTTTACATCTTCTTGGTAGACATATAAACTTTGATTTTCATGAGTGGCTTCACACGCCTAGACTTCAAGGTTTACTGCTGTGGAGGTATTCATATAGAAAAAATAGGTGGGCTGGAATATTTAAAATGGAAACAGGGAAAAAAAGAGGGAAATAATTTTATTTCTATTCAACAGAGTGAACTTGTAACAATATGACTAGATGTCGATAAAGTCTTACAGGGGGAAAGAAAAACAGGCACTCACAAGTTTAAAAAGGAGAATGTAATTTAATTTTATTATTATTTCATGGAAGAAGAATAAGCAAATAAAATGTTCCAAGCTAGTGATTTTATTGCTTCCCATACCCACAAGGGACTGGCCCACAAGGGAAAGGGGAGGGGGGGGAAACCCTTTTTTGGGGGGGGCATAATTGGAAGCTTTAGGGGAAAATTTTGGCTCCTGGGCATTTTAGGCCTGGGGCTTATTTTCAAGAACAAAAAAAAGAAAAAAAAAGTATGTTTAAAAGGCCCCCAGCAGGGGGAAAAAATATTTTGAAAATTTGGGGTATGGGAAAGTGAGAAATTTTTTTTATGGAACCCCTTTAAAAAATGTTGAGCAGGGCCCTTTTACACAAATTTTATGTGGCTTTTTTATTTTTAGATCCTTTAACTGTTTTGGGTGGGGTTTTGTTAAGGTTTTAGCTGGGGCAGGTTTTGGGGTGGAGTGCCCACGCAACCCAAACTGTTTTGTGGTGTATCTTGTCAAATCAGGAGTCAGAAGGTGGGGCCGGTGGTCTCAACTGCCGTTTTGACAGATGACATAGGGAGTCAGTTGGAGAAGAGAAAAAGAGGAGACACCATTAAAGAGCATTAAGAAAAACAAGAGAAGAGAGAAAACTCAAGGGAAGTAAAACATAGTTTTCTTGCATATCCTATCTGGAATATCAAACTCTATTACAAGGACTCTCAGAAAGATCTCATATATGCTATGATCTACCAGTTAATAACAGTTGTTGTGTTGAACTAAGAAATGTAAGTTATGCTATGAAAAATAAAGAAAATTGACGAATTCTGGTGTTCAAACATTATCCATATATTTCACATTTGGCATAGGCAGGATGAACACAGAACATAGACAGTTAACCAACAGTGAGACCTCGCTAACATCAGTCTAAGTTTCCATGGGAGCTACTATAATGAGTGTAACTAAATATAGTAGTAACAATGTGCCACTTACAGATTGGCTAGAAAGGCTAAAGGCAGCAGCAAGACTGTATCAAGTACAAAATGCTCATCAAGCAGACTTAGCCTTGAACTTGGTAAAGGGAGATGTACGAGAAGCTGTCCTTGTATTACCCACTGAAGAAAGAAACACCTTAGATGAGATACTGGAGAGACTAGAAACATTATATGGAGACTGCACATCATCTGTAGAATTAAAAAATAAATTTTATACACACAATCAGTGTGTAGGAGTATCTGTACAACATTTCTCGGTAGTTCCCCAAGGACTCTGGAAATGATTGTGCCATAATGATTGTGATGTGTGTGAGTCTGTACCAGATACAGACTAAATGCTAAGAGATAAGTTCATTTCTGGACTTCAAAACCGTACCCTAAAGAGAGCTTTGAAAGACTTTATATGTATAGAAAACAAGGCCTCCCGTGCTGAAGTAGCTAAAAAGGCTATTGAATTACAAAGAGATGAAATAGAAGGTCTTAATATTGCAGCACAGACATTAGTTAGCCAGGAAGTAAATAAAAATCAATGAACCCATGAATGCTCAGTTATATCAAATGGTCCAGTGAATGAGAGACTCTATACAAGAATTTCAGAAAGAGATGACCCGATTGCAAATCTCATCAAAGAAAGAAAGAAAATAGGTGTCCAATTAATAGTCGATTTGAGAGAACAAACTCAAGAGAATGTTGATGATGTGGGAAGATAGGCCACCTCACCAGAGAATGTCAAACCCCACAGTTTTTAAGCAAACAACAATCAACATTAAACTATCATTACCCGTGGCTGTGGGTTGAGCCACAGAGTCTTCAACAGCAGGCACTAATGCAAACAACAAACAAATTGCTGGACGATGTCCAATCATAACTGCTGATTTTTATGGTATACCAGTCAATTGTCTGTTGGATACTGGCTCAGAAGTCACCACCATTTCCAAACAACTCTATGATAAACAAATTGGAAAAGACAGTGACCTTGAAAATCCTTGGTTAAACCTTACAGCTGCCAATAACTTGCCAATTCCTGTAATTGGAATTGCATGGATGAACATTGAGATTTTTGGCAGATTGTTCAACCATACAGCAGTGATAGTGGTAGAAGATACAGTTAAACCTGGGATAGCATCGTTACTTGGTATGAATTTTCTTCAAGAACTTAATGGACAATTATTTCATGAACTTGTAAATATCTATTGGCAGCAATTAAGTCATGATAAAACTACACCATGGTCCCTGAAACAACTTCAAGTGATTTGTCAACATAAAAATAATCTTGCAAAAATAGAAGGAAAAGTAGTTTTAATTAGAACTCCATACCAACTCAACTCCATGACAACTCAGAATAATGCCATGCTAAGAAATAACTATCCACCGAGTAGTCAGGACCCACAACAGACTTTTACAATCTTTGGTGCTTTTTGAGCCCATATCAAAGAGTTTGAGATTCTCGGTTCGCATATATTTGATCAAAAAATGCTTAAGCTGCCCACGACTTTCAACGTGATCTCAGATCGGGCAGTCCTACACTATCTTTACCTCTCAATAGAGCCAAATCCAGGCCTCTCACTGGGTCAACCGACCTCCATTATCCAGAGAGCAAAAAATTAAAAAACACACCAAACCTGCAAGCTGCACTTCTTATGACAGCCTGTGAGAGTGGGCATAGTGCAGAAAACCAAAATGGAGGCACCCCTTCCTCCCCATATAGATTAAAAGCAATATACACCACATACAACGTATGGTTCTGCACAAAAAAAACATTTCTGAAAAAACTCTATGCAAACCTGGGTGCCACCGGCAGGGTTGCGGCACACATATATATATATGTACACACGCACACCACTGCCAGTGGCACACGACTGCAAAAAGGGCAATACATTACATGGAAATCCCTAAAGAAGCATTTATGCTATCTATCGTACATGAAAAAACGTTGAGATTCTCGGTTTGCATATATTTGATCAAAAAATGCTTAAGCTGCCCACGACTTTCAATGTGATCTCAGATCGGGCAGTCCTACACTATCTTTACCTCTCAATAGAGCCAAATCCAGGCCTCTCACTGGGTCAACCGACCTCCATTATCCAGAGAGTAAAAAAATAAAAAAACACACCAAACCTGCAAGCTGCACTTCTTATGACAGCCTGTGAGAGTGGGCGTATTGCAGAAAACCAAAATGGAGGCACCCCTTCCTCCCCATATAGATTAAAAGCAACATACACCAAATACAACGTATGG
Source organism: Phyllomedusa bahiana (assembly GCA_025379985.1). Taxonomy (NCBI): domain Eukaryota; kingdom Metazoa; phylum Chordata; class Amphibia; order Anura; family Hylidae; genus Phyllomedusa; species Phyllomedusa bahiana. The sequence continues at coordinate 2,669 of JAODAL010042990.1, read as the reverse complement.
TTCTGCACAAAAAACATTTCTGAAAAAACCCTATGCAAACCTGGGTGCCACCGGCAGGGTTGCGGCACACACATATATATATATGTACACACGCACACCACTGCCAGCGGCACACGACTACAAAAAGGGCAAAACATTACATGGAAATCCCTAAAGAAGCATTTATGCTATCTATCATACATGTAAAAACTTTGAGATTCTCGGTTCGCATATATTTGATCAAAAAATGCTTAAGCTGCCCACGATTTTCAACGTGATCTCAGATCGGGCATTCCTACAATATCTTTACCTCTCAATAGAACCAAATCCAGACCTCTCACTGCGTCAACCGACCTCCATTATCCAGAGAGAAAAAAATAAAAAAACACACTAAACCTTCAAGCTGCACTTCTTATGACAGCCTGTGAGAGTGGGCGTAGTGCAGAAAACCAAAATGGAGGCACCCCTTACTCCCCATATAGATTAAAAGCAATATACACCACATACAACGTATGGTTCTGCACAAAAAAACATTTCTGAAAAAACTCTATGCAAACCTGGGTGCCACCGGCAGGGTTGCGGCATACACACACACATATACATATATATATATATATTATATATATATATGTACACACGAACACCACTGCCACCACTATATCAAAGAGTAACTCACAAGTTAACTGGGTGGTGGGCTGTACTCTGTGTAGAGTGAGTAGAGGACGGGTATCAGTTTGAATAATGAACATGAGTAAAGCAGAAACCATTATACCCCACAGGACATGGATATCAGAAGTACACGTGGTACAAAGTGGTGACATAGCAGAAATGGCTGCCTCAACACTATTAACAGATGCTCCCACAGATGTGGCACCAAAAGAATTAGAAAATAATTGGCTCTAGCAACAATTACAGCTAGAAGGAATAGGACCCACTCTTCAATTGGAAACAAAGCTAAAAACATTGTTGTTCAGCCATCATTAAGCCTTTGCTTCTCATAAAGAAGATTATGGTAGTACCAATGTGATAGAAAACAAGATAGAGAAGCCATTCCAATTCAGGAGTGTTATAGGAATATACCATCCGCTCTTTATCAAGAGGTGAAAGAATTATTACACAAAATGATAAGAGGCAATGTAATCAGGGAAAGTACCAATCCTTGAGCTGTACCTATAGTATTGGTCCAAAAAAAGGATGGAACCATTCATTTCTGTGTCGATTACCGAAAATTAAATGCATGCACACATACAGATGCATATCCACTACCAGGAGTAGAAGAATCCTTAGCAGCCATGTGTAAAGCACAATATTTTACTAGCTTAGTAAGTAAGTGGCTACTGGTAAGTCCCAGTAAAAGAGGCTGATTGAGAAAAGACTGCTTTTATCACTCCTATGGGTCTCTTTGAATTCAATAGAATGTCTTTTGGACTGACAAATGCACACAGTACCTTCCAACGACTCATGGAACATTGCCAGAAAGAAATTAATTTTGAGTCCATCATAATTTACATAATTTACATTGTGGTGTTTTCAAGTAACTTTGAAGAACATTTAAAACATCTGGAGGCAGTTTTGAAAGAATTAGAGAAATATGGATTAAAACTGAAACCAGCTAAGTGTCGATTGGAAAGAAAAGAAATACAATATTTGGGTCATATAGTTAGTGTCAAAGGAATTGCTTCTGACTCTGGAAAAGCACAAACAGTATCAGAATGACGGATCCCTCAGACTGTGAGTCAGGTAATATCATTCTTGGGACTATTGGGTTATTACTAGTGTTGAGCGATTACGTTGGCTATCGACATCGATCGATAGTCGATAGTCGGCCACCATCGATAAGGTTTTCGATAGTCGATAGTCGATCATCTCCGATGACCATTAAAGTCTATGGGAGAGCAAAAACACCTTCATTCTTACACCCAAACAGGGCTGGAGAAGCTGGAATTAACAGCCACAACAGTCAAATGGATACCTGCTACATCTTAGGCACAACACTTAGGCTATAAAAGCCACAGAAAAAAAGTCACACACCATTCACTATCCCTGTCTTGTACCACAGCATGACCCTTAAACCTGCATCACCCACAAATTAAAAAGTGCCAGAAGGCAGTATGAAAATGAACCATCATTTTACTTGAACTGGACATTGAATATCCCTGTCCTGGAATGCAGCATGAGCCCCAAACCTGCATGACCCCCACATTTAAAAAGTGCCGGAAAAAGGAGTCTTTCAACCACCATTTCAGTTTCACTGGACATTGACTATACCTGTCCTGGGCCACAGCATGAGCCCCAAACCTGCATAACCCCCAGATTTAAAAAGTGCCGGAAAAAGGAGTCTTTCAACCACCATTTTAGTTTCACTGGACATTGACTATACCTGTCCTGGGCCACAGCATGAGCCCCAAAACTGCATGACCCCCACATTTAAAAAGTGCCGGAAAAAGGAGTCTTTCAACCACCATTTTAGTTTCACTGGACATTGACTATACCTGTCCTGGTCCACAGCATGAGCCCCAAACCTGCATGACCCCCACATTTAAAAAGTGCCGGAAAAAGGAGTCTTTCAACCACCATTTTAGTTTCACTGGACATTGACTATACCTGTCCTGGTCCACAGCATGAGCCCAAACCTGCATAACCCCCAGATTTAAAAAGTGCCGGAAAAAAGGAGTCTTCAAACCAAACAT
>JAODAL010042989.1:0-34287 GCA_025379985.1 Phyllomedusa bahiana | reverse complement strand
TTTTTAGAAAACGGGGGTAATGTATTTTTCCACCCAAATCGCAACCATACACATCTCGCATGACGTCGCACACACATCCACCCTCCCATTCTGTATGCTGATTTGCGGGCCGCCAAAAAACAGGAAGCGCCAAAAAGGGCTGATTTTACTAGATGATGAAATTTTTTAACCAAAATTTCGCATGATCAAAAAATTTCGATAAACATAAAAACTGTGCCGATTTCAACTTTGTCGATAATAATCGCTCAACACTAATGGTGACAGTAGTGGATCTCCTAGGTCACTGCAAGAGATGACTTATTGAGCCATGCCAGGGAGCAGAGTCTAAGGAGCCTCCTAATATTCACCAGAGCCTGCGGCATGGCGAGTTCAACTTCGCTGTGGGGAACTCACGGGTCGCTCCCCCCTTGAAGGCCTTGTGTGATAGAAAAAATGCAGGCAGGTGCATTTGGGCAGGGCAAGACGGTGGGGCAGGAGACAGTAGGTCAGGAGGGGGCGGGGCAAAGAATAGTTGTCACAAGCAGAGGTCAAGTCCAGATAGCATAAACATGGAGATAGTAAGATCAAGTGAAACACAATAATACACTGGCAAGGGTAACAGTAGACCTAATAAAGGGTCAGCAGATCACTGGCCCTTTAAAGCTCAAATAGTTGGTGCATGCTCCCTAGGGAGCATTTAGGGGTGTAGGGCCCAGAACAAAAGCAGGATTACCGGGTGAGTGCTATGAATTTCAACACTAAAATTAGCATCAACAATCTATCACTTCAGTGTAGGAAATATCCAAACAATATATGTTGAGAAATTACTATAGACATCAAGGGACATTTACACTATTACCTTTTTTAGCAAGCAAGCAATTGTAACGGTTGACTTACTGGAATAGCAGGTCTGAGGTGTGGATCCACTGGACCACCACAAGTTGTTATTAAGCCACGTTGGGGAACAGAGTCTTAGTAGGTCCTGGTTTCACCAGAACCCCCCAAGGGGAGATTGGGGTTTCTGCGTGGGGTCTACCCAAGTCACTACCACTGATGTGACTTGCTTATGGTGGAAGCCGGGGTGCAGCATGGTGCAAAATCAGCAGGTAACTCATGGTCAGGGACAGGGAGACAGGTCAGTGCAGGCGGCAAGGTTCCTGGCTGAGGGGCGTATGTAGGAAGAGCTGGTACGCAGAATAATCAGGAACAACAAGGAAATGCTTTCTCAATAGGCAACTAAGGGCACTATGGATCCGACAGGGGGGACTGTGGGAAATGGGTAATATAGGACCAACAGCCAGCAAAGCGCATGCCCCCTAGAAAACAGGGATGCGCAAACTGGCCGGTAAAGACGTGAGTAGCTGTGGAGGCAGTGGAGCTACAGGTGCGCCCGCGACCCGGCGTGTGGGTCATGGAAGCACCTGTAACAGCAACACGTAAAACTATACATTAGGGTGCATTTGCTCTGTGTCTGGTTATTGTCATTTTACATATCTTTTGCCGAAATTGTTTATTTCTTAATCAAAACTTTATTGAAAAATGAAAAGAATGGCATACACAAAAGCCCCTGAAAAGCAAAAATTTAAATTGGGTTTCCCAAAGGAAACGACAGGAGATATTTATAATGATGCCATGATGATACATAGAAATAATTTAGGCATCACTGGAAATGGTGTCAAAAGAAAACAGATGCAGAAAATGTGAGTAAAGAGGGAGAAAAAATTAAGGAGAACAGGTTGTCAGGAGAGAGAGGTATGATAATATCTGTGCAGAGGCTTATCTGAATAAACCTTATGTGGAAGAACAAAAGGTCACCAATTCGCCCCAATAAGAGAATAATTGGCTATTGGGTTAGTAGGTTTTGTCATGCATTTCTCCATGCTTTAAAGGATGAAAATCTCCTAAAACCAGTCAATGATTGTAGGGATTTGCAGAGATTACCACAGTCTAGGGATACTTGTTAAAAGGAAAGTAATCAGACTAAAAATGTGCACTAGCATGAGAATCATGAAAAGGAGAGAAGTAGGGTCATTTCTAATACCTATCCCTGTAATATGCTTGATAAGATCAATAACCTTGAGCCAAAAAGGCTGTATACAGGAGCAGTCCCACCAAATATGGGTCATAGTTAGAGATGGGCGAATTTCCCGAAATTCGGTTCGTTCACTTCGCCGAATCTCCCGACAAAAAATAACTTCGTTCCGAATTACTTTGGGATGAATCACGTTAAAAAACAGCTATTTCCAGGCTGCACAGAGCCTGCAGGGTGAAGTAGCACATTGTGCCATGCTTAAATATGCAGAGGGAGCTTGGTTTGGGCTTCATACAATGTTGTGTTTTAGTATGACACGCACATGACTGCCGCCGCTCTTAGAATCGCTTCACTATAAAATTCCCTGGGCACTTAAAAGGGCAAAACTGGGCCAAAAGACTGAAGCAGGAATGTTGCCCGATAAAGTCCATGCCACGACAGCTGGAAAAAACAAGCTGAGGGCTCAGGTGGCAACATCAGTGAAAGAGTGTGGAGGTGACGGCGGCAGCCACAGCAGCATGAGGTCAGAGAGTGGCACAATGACATTCTGGAGGTGGCAAAAACAGGAGAAGGACACAGAGTGACACAATGACAGAGAGTGGAGGTGACGGCGGCAGGAGCAACAGCATGAGGTCAGACAGTGGCACAATGACAGAGCGTTTTTGGGGCACGGGAGCAGCAGCATGAGGTTTAGACAGTGGCACAATGACATTCCCGGAGGTGGCAAAACAGGAGTAGGCTAGAGATTGGGACAATGACACAGTGTTGAGTACACGGCAGCAGCCACAGAAGCAGCATGAGGGCAGACAGTGGCACAATGACAGAGTGTGTAGGTCACGGCAGCAGCCACAGCAGCAGCATGAGGTCAGACAGTGGCACAATGACACAGTGTGTAGGTCACGGCAGCAGCCACAGAAGCAGCATGAGGTCAGACAGTGGCACAATGACATTCTGGAGGTGGCAAAACAGTAATAGGCCACAGAGTGGCACAATGACACAGTGTGTAGGTCACGGCGGCAGCAGTATGAGGTAAAGACAGTGGCACAATGACAGAGTGTGTAGGTCACGGCAGCAGCCACAGCAGCAGCATGAGGTCAGACAGTGGCACAATGAAATTCTGGAGGTGGCAAAAACAAGAATAGGCCACAGAGTGGCACAATGACACAGTGTCTAGGTCACGGCAGCAGCTAAAGCAGCAGCATGAGGTAAGATAGTGGCACAATCACATTCTGAAGGTGGCAAAAACTGGAGTAGGCCACAGAGTGGCACAATGACAGAGAATGGAGGTGACGGTGGCAGCAGCATGAGGTCAGACAGTGGCACAATGACATTCTGGAGGTGGCAAAAACTGGAGTAGGCCACAGAGTGGCACAATGACAGAGAGTGGAGGTGACGGCAGCAGGAGCAACAGCATGAGGTCAGAGAGTGGCACAATGACACAGTGTGAATGTCACAGCACCAGCAACAACAGCAGCAGCATGAGGTCAGACAGTGGCACAATGACAGAGTGTGGAGGTGGGTGACAATACCAGTCCCTGGTAAAGATGGTTGGTGGCAGATGAAGAAACTATCAGCAGATGTGTGGCATCAGGTGGGTGGCGGCATCAGAATAGTGGCTGAGGCAGGTAGTTTGAATCCAGACTCATTTCTCACAGTTTGGGTGAGGCATCATGGCTGATGTAGTCTGACGCCTAAGGCATTGGTGTGTGGAAATCCTGGCCGATCCACACCTGATTCATCTTGACAAAGGTCAGTCGTTCCACATTTCCCGTGGACAAGCGGGTTCTCCTTGGGGTAACGATGGCCACCGCCGCACTGAACACCCGCTCTGATGCCACACTAATGGCCGGGCAGGACAGCTTCTCCACTGCAAACTCGGCAAGTTGCGGTCACAGATCCAGTTTGACTGCCCAGTAGTCCAGCGGATATTCTAACTGGGGTGGCAGAGTGCTGTCCAAGTAGGCCACCACCTGTTGGTTCAGGGTCTGCTCCAGGTCCTGCTGCTGATGCTGCTGGCGACTGCCCTCCTCACTAGGCGGGTGAAGGAAGCTGCTCATCAGTGACTCCAGACTTAGGTTGCTGCTGATGGAGCTGGTACTGCTCCTACCCCCCACCTTTCCCCAGCAGCCGCTTCAGTAGTACGTGAGCGCTGAAGAACTCCCCGGTCAGACCTGTCAAAGGAGTGACGATGCCGCACATACGCAGCGGCCAACTGACTACGGAGGATTTCCCTATAGTATTTGAGTTTGTCCTCCCTCTCAATAGCTGGGAAAAAGGCTCCCATTTTGGACCGGTAGCGAGGGTCCAATAGAGTGGAGAGCCAGAAGTCATCCCTTTGCCGGATGCTGACTATTCGGCTGTCACTAGCCAGGCAAATCAGCATGCTTCGGGCCATCTGCACAAGTGACTCCGAGGGGCTCCCTGCCTCCATCTCCACTGTATACTGCCATGGTGCTTGCGGGTCATCTGCCTCGTCCTCATCCCCATCTACCTCCTCCCGCTGCTCCTGCTCCTCCTCTCTTGTCACCTGGGTAGAAAATCCACTCATTTCACCAGACAATGCTTCTGCTCCAATGTCCTCCTCCTCCTCCTCCATTTCAGTCCCCACCGGACTCATGTGGCCGCGAGATGTAGTCGCCACGTCTCCAGTCCCCTGCCCAGACAAATTTTTCAGCATCTGTTCCAGGACATGAAGCAGTGGAATGACGTTATCCATCCCGTAGTCCTGGCGACTGACAAATAACGTGGCCTACTCGAATGGCCTCAACAAACGGCAGGTGTCACGCATGAGCTGCCACTGGCTGACATCAAAGTAACACAGGGGAGGACTCCTGTCCGCCTGGATTATCAAAAAATTGTTAATGGCCTTTCTCTGTTCATAAAGTCGGTCCAACAATGTGCAGGCTGGAATTCCAACGGGTGGAAACATCGCATATCAGAGTGTGTTGGGGGAGGCCGTTCTGCCGCTGCAACTCGAGGAGGGTGTTCCTGGCTTTGTAGGAATGGATGAAGTGCATGTACAGTTTCCTGGCCATTTTCAGAATGTTCTGAAGATCGGTGGAAGACTTCAGGAACCTTTTCACAACCAGATTGAACAAGTGCGCCATGCAGGGCGCATGGACCATCCCTCCTCGGTGCAGCGCGGACACCATGTTACTCCCATTGTCCGTCACCATGGTTCCAATTTGCAGTTGGCGCGGAGAAAGCCACACATCGATTTCTTGCTGCATGACGCGGAGCAGTTTCTCCCCTGTTGTGACTTCGTTCGCCGAGGCAAGCCAGGTGTAGAACTGTGTGACACCGCTGTGCCCTACACATGTGGTATGATGGAGCAGTACTTGTTGAGGCTGAGATGGTGGTGGTGGAGGAGGAGGAGGAGGCGGACATTGGCGCAGGAGCCGCAGTTTGACAACGTGAAGGAGAAAGCGGCGTCTCCTGTCCAAGTTGTTGGTGTGCCTGGGCCGGAAGCACATTCACCCAGTGGGCCGTAAAGGACATGTACTGGCCCTGACCGTAGTTATAGCTCCAGACGTCCGCGCTGCTGTGCACCTTGGAACAAACCGATAAGCTCAAGGACTGGCCCAACTTCTGTTCTACATATTTATGAAGTGCTGGTACTGCCTTTTTGGAAAAGAAATTACGGCTTGGAACTCTCCATCTCGGCTCGGCACAAGCCATTAGTTCTCTGAACTGTGCAGAGTCCACCATTTGGAAAGGGAGGGACTGCAGTACCAGCAACTTGGACAGGACAACGGTCAGCTGCTGCACCTTAGGATGGTTGGACGCATACTGTTGTCTCTTTGCAATCGCCTCGCTGAACGACTGCTGGTGCCATGAGTAGCGAGGAGCAGGAGCATCTGGACCGGGAGATGATGTCAAAGAGAAACAGCTCCCTTCTGCAGAGGTGGTGGAGCCTTGACTGGCTGCAATGGCATGCGTGTCACTGGACGCTGCTGCTGCTGTTGCACATCTGAGCCACGTTTCTCCCAGGCCACCGGATGGTGATGCTGCATGTGTTGACGCAGGGCCGTGGTGCCAACGTTAGCTCCCTGGCCACGCTTCACTTTCTGCCCACAGATTCTACATATACCCATATTCAGCTCCTCCGGTGTCTTAGCAAAGAACTGCCACACCGCCAAATATCTAATGTTACCGCCAACGCTCCGCACTGAGTGACTACTGCCGCCGCTGCCTCGCTGACCCCCTGTGCCGCTACTGTCTTGGACCTGCGAAGCGGGTTTTTTTACCCCGTGGCCACTTGGCTCCCGACCTCACACTGCTGCTATCCTGCTGACACACGGCCACACAACCCACTTGCTGGCTGCGCCGCTGCCTGACGCGAAAGCTTACGCCCTCTTCTCCTGACGATGATGAAGCCCTTGCCTCACCTGGCTCCCAAGTGCGGTCGGCTACATCATCATTTATTTGTGTTTCATCGTCACTGCTGTCCTCATCACCGGTCTTGGTATGCAGAGGCTGACCCCTCACAACATGACCTCCCATGCCACTCTCAACATCTATACTTTGCCGCCTACTGCAAGAAGCAGGCGATATTGGCCCCATTTCTTCGCTGCCAAGTAGCTGCTGACTGCCCTCCTCAAATTGTTCATCCTCGCTATATAGTGGCGCTGAGCCAAGACCACATAGTAGATCTCTGGCTGAGGAAACTGGATGGGATAGAGGTGGGTTGAGGACAGGTGAGGGCCGCTGACCCGCTCCCGGGCCATGCCAACTAAGGGTTGTGTCTGACGTTCACACCGACTCTTGGCTGGGGTTGTCAGATGTCATCTGGGAGGAAGTGGATGACCTAGTCAACCAATCAAGAACCATTGGGTTGCTGAACAACACACGGCCGCTAGATGACAGCGGCAGTTGTGGCCTCACCGAATGACCCCTGCTGCGACGTACCCTTGCTGTGCTGTGACCTGGGCCTGGAATGTTTGTGCCTCTGCCACTCGCAGGTGAAGAGCCTGCCACCTCTCTGTCTGACATACTGTTTGTTCTAAAATGTACAGACACTGTTTGATGAAGATATCTGTATATGATAAATACAAAGCCTGTATTTAGCTCCAAATGAACCCAGTAACAAGCTTGGTAACCCTTGGAGACAAATTGCGCTCCACAAATGGGCAGGAAAAATTGACTTGTATGTGTCGTTTAAAAACTCTGTGTATTTTACTGAATATAAAAGCACAAACAGGCTTAATTAACCTTCGGATATGAATTATGCTACAGAATTTCTTCTGTGGCGGTGAAAAACAAATCTTCTTTTACTGAGTACAACTGCAGAACAATGCTTAAATTGCGCCAAACAATTGAGCAACCACAAACTACGAGCTTTGTAGCGTGTTACAATGGGGTGTTTTCTACGCTACACAACAAGAGAAAAAATTGTAATTAACCTTCGCTTGTGAATTATGCTAAGGGAAAATTGTAATTTTTGGCGGTGAAAAAGACGGTTTATTTTTTCACCACAGCAGAAAAACAACGCTTAATTAACCCCTGGATGTAAATTGCGCCAAACAATTGAGCAACCACAAACTACGAGCTTTGTAGCGTGTTACAATGGCGTGTTTTCTACGCTACACAACAAGAGAAAAAATTGTAATTAACCTTCGCTTGTGAATTATGCTACAGGAAAATTGTAATTTTTGGCGGTGAAAAAGACGGTTTATTTTTTTCACCACAGCAGAAAAACAACGCTTAATTAACCCCTGGATGTAAATTGCGCCAAACAATTGAGCAACCACAAACTACGAGCTTTGTAGCGTGTTACAATGGCGTGTTTTCTACGCTACGCAACAAGAGAAAAAATTATAATTAACCTTCGCTTGTGAATTATGCTACAGGAAAATTATATTTTTTGACGGTGAAAAAGACGGTTTATGTTTTCACCACAGCAGAAAAACAACGCTTAATTAACCCCTGGATGTAAATTGCGCCAAACAATTGAGCAACCACAAACTATGAGCTTTGTAGCGTGTTACAATGGCATGTTTTCTACGCAACACAACAAGAGAAAAAATTGTAATTAACCTTCGCTTGTGAATTATGCTACAGGAAAATTGTATTTTTGGCGGTGAAAAAGACGGTTTATTTTTTCACCACAGCAGAAAAAAAATGCTTAATTAACCCCTGGATGTAAATTGCGCCAAACAATTGAGCAACCACAAACTACGAGCTTTGTAGCGTGTTACAATGGCGTGTTTTCTATGCTACACATCAAGAGAATAAATTGTAATTAACCTTCGCTTGTGAATTATGCTACAGGAAAATTGTATTTTTTGGCGGTGAAAAAGACGGTTTCTTGGAGTCACCACAGCAGAAAAACAATGCTTAATTAACCCCTGGATGTAAATTGCGCCAAACAATTGAGCAACCACAAACTACGAGCTTTGTAGCGTGTTACAATGGCGTGTTTTCTACGCTACACAACAAGAGAAAAAATTGTAATTAACCTTCGCTTGTGAATTATGCTACAGGAAAATTGTAATTTTTGGCGGTGAAAAATACGGTTTATTTTTGTAACAACAGCAGAGAAACTACGCTTGATTAACAGCTGGATGGAAATTGCGCCAAACAATTGAGCAACCACAAACTACGAGCTTTGTAGCGTGTTACAATGGCGTGTTTTCTACGCTACACAACAAGAGAAAAAATTGTAATTAACCTTCGCTTGTGAATTAATCTACAGGAAAATTGTATTTTTTGGCGGTGGAAAAGACGGTTTCTTGGAGTCACCACAGCAGAAAAACAATGCTTAATTAACCCCTGGATGTAAATTGCGCCAAACAATTGAGCAACCACAAACTACGAGCTTTGTAGCGTGTTACAATGGCGTGTTTTCTATGCTACACAACAAGAGAAAAAATTGTAATTAACCTTCGCTTGTGAATTATGCTACAGGAAAATTGTATTTTTTGGCGGTGAAAAAGACGGTTTCTTGGAGTCACCATAGCTGAAAAACAATGCTTAATTAACCCCTGGATGTAAATTGCGCCAAACAATTGAGCATCCACAAACTACGAGCTTTGTAGCGTGTTACAATGGCGTGTTTTCTACGCTACACAACAAGAAAAAAAAATTTAATTAACCTTCGCTTGTGAATTAATCTACAGGAAAATTTTATTTTTTGGCGGTGAAAAAGACGGTTTCTTGGAGTCACCACAGCAGAAAAACAACGCTTAATTAACCCCTGGATGTAAATTGCGCAAAAGAATTGAGCAGCCAAAAATGAAGTGGTATTTGTATTGTAAAAACGCTGTTTCTTTAAATGAATACAACAGGAACTGGCTTAGATCCCCCTTGGATATTCAATGTGCTGTGAGCAGATAGCATTAAAATGTATATGCAGCAGCAGTGGACGCACACTGGACTTCAGATCCAATACCCCAAAAAAACAGAAATAGAACATTAAGAGAAGCAGTCTCTGAGACAAGCTGAGGCCCCCCACAAAAATCGCTTTATAAAAATCAGTTCTTCAGTAAGAGCTATCACAATCAGCCGCAGCAGCACCTTCCCTGATCAGTACAGTGAGAGGAGTGTGAGCTCCCAGCGGCGCGCTCGGTCTTATATAGTGCGGTGACGTCACAGAATCCCGCCAGTCTCTGATTGGCTTCATCTCTGCACATGTCATGCAGGCTATGCCCTTCTTCCTCCCAGAGTGCTTTGCCCCATGTAACGCCATGTGCTCGCAACCATTTTATCAATCAAAAGCACACTTCATTCACCCAAAGTACCCCAAAGTTCGACTTCGTTCAGAACCGAAGTTTTCCTGAAATTCTAAACGAATTCCACTTCGTGAGAATCAATTTGCCCAGTTCTAGTCATAGTGTACTCAGCACATCTCCAGCAGCAGTCAGGTACAGAGTGTAAGGTACCAAGGAAACTCTACACTATCTAGATGGAGTTTTGTACTTCAATTCCTTAGCTTTAGCAGATATAGAGGAATTGTGCATCAAGGTAAAGGATTTAGACCAGTTGTCACTAGAAATCGTACATTTGAGTTCAACCTCCCAACTATTTTGAGAGGAGTCTTTGGCATCAGTAAAAATACCTAAACTGTTTTAATTCTCGAGACTCTATGGGTGACGTATGAACGATAGCACTGACAGACCAGTTCTAAATAGCTTTAAGGCAAGAATGCGCCAGAATCTATGAACTTATTCTTCTGCATGTCATACATACAGGTGCAGTTTAGTGCCAATACGACAAGTATGGCTCAGGCAGACCACCTTTTACCTGGTCTGGCTGTTCTAACTGTTATGCGCCTAGATTTGGCATCAAAGAATCATAAATGTGTCTACTTCTATGAATGTGGTGCGACTTGCCCCCAGAACGACCCAAATATTTGGCACCTTAAATAGTATCTTTGTCGCACTACAAAGGGAGTTATCGTTCCAAAGTTTGGAGTGCTCCTGTTCATACATTCTTTTTGGCTCAAAGTACACCAGAAAACTGGCGCAGCCCCATTCATACATGTTGCCCTATATATTTACCTAGTTGCTAAAGAAGACTTTACAAAAGTACCTGAAATAAACTTTTGTATTTTGCACCGAATGAATACAAAAACTATGCTTATGGGAATTTTAGTCATATTGCCGCAAAGTGTGCCATGCAAATCTTACAGTTTTATGTAACTATTAAGATTCATGTCATGAGGCTCAATATTGTACTAGCTCTTGTTTAAGAATAAAGTCTTTTTTATTTGAATTAATTTAGTTTTCTATTTTAAATTCCTTTTGAAGTGAAAAAAATCAGTAATGCAACACGCGGCACCCACATTTTTCACTGACTTTTTTCTCTTATTAGTTTGAATAGAAACTGGAAGAGGTTATAAAATCACATTTCAATGACACTTCAAAAATGATTAGATAACTCGTCACCTTGAACTTGTTCTATTTTCCCATCTCTGATTTGATGAAACAATAGATGAATACCATGAATAAGGAAGAGGCTTAAACATGGCTGGGGAATTAGCAGCTGAAGAGTTTATTAGACTTTCCTTGTAATACCTTTAATTATTTTATGATAGATAGCACAAATAATAGGAGGACACCAAGGTTTATTAAGGCTCTTTCATTCTTGCGTTGTTTATGATTTTAGTAATGTACTCATATTGGCAAAAAAGAAGCCTGATGGTTGTTGTATTATCTTGTGGGAGTGAATCTAATGTAATGAAAAGCACACAGGAGACTATGCTTTCAGACATGCACCAGTGAATTACAATCACTTTTCCTCTTCTAAACATTAATTAGTATTTTGTGTCTACAGACAATTGAAATTTCAATTGGTCAAAGACTGGTCTCAAGTGAGCCAAGATAAAATTTATAAGGACTATTTAAAATACAGCTTTCTTATAGTAATAGGATCAAAAACATTACTTTCAGCCAAAATTTAAAATCTGTAACAGAGCCCCCCACCTCATGTCATATTTATATACAGTAAGAGATGTCAGGGGTTGTTTTAACCTATTTAACCAAGGCTTGTGCCCCGGATAAAACAGTTGCTGCTCCGTATCGGTGTACCTGCCCAGTAAAAACACTACAGTTTCGCTCAGCAACAATAAACTTGGCAGTGGCGCACTTGAATCATGTCATCGCACCGCTGCCTCTCCTAGGCTGCACAGACATCACTCTGCATAGGCTGCACGGCCTAGAACCATGATGTCATCACGCCGCCAGCGCAGGGACACTCCTCAGCAGCTCCTAGACCACACTGTCCAGGCAGAGTGATGGACAGAAGAGCGAGGCGTTCGGCAGGGGAAAAAGAAAGGTAATTATTAATTTTATTATTTTTTTATTGGCAATGTAAAAAAATTACCTACCTATGAAGGGGTGCCTATCTGAATATAGAGGATACCTATGTACCTGCCTAAATATAAGGGGCCCTATATACCTACCTAACTATGAGGGGACCTACATACCTAACTATGGAGGGGAAATATATACCTAACTATGATGGGGTCTATATAATTGCCTAACAATTGAGGGCACCTATAGACCTGCCTAACTATGGAGTGGACCTATATACCTGCCTAACTATGAAGGGGATTTATATACCTAACTATCAGGGGTCCTATGCACATGCCTACCCATGAGGGAACCCATGTACCTGCCTAACTATGAGGGGAGCTATGTATCTCCCTAACTATAAGGGGACCTATGTAACTGCCTAACTATGGAGGGGACCTATATACCTAACTATAAGGGGACCTATAAAACTGCCTAACAATGGACAGGACCTATAGACCTGTCAAACTATGGAGGGGACCTATTTACAGTACGTGCCTAACTATGAGGGGACCTATATACCTAACTATGAGGTGACCTATGTACATGCCTAACTATGAGGGGACCTGTAATGGCAGGAGTAGTGGATCCTTTGGACCACCGCAAGCGGTGGTAACAGCCGCGTCGGGGAGTGGAGTCTAAGTAGGTCCCAGTATTCACCAGAGCTTGCCGCAAGGCAGGATGGACTTGCTGCGGCGAGAGTCCTACCAGGTCGCTACTCCTGATGTGACTAGCTTGCGATGGCAGCCGAGGTACAGCGCGGTACCAAATCGTGACACCAAACTCATAGTCAGGGATGGACAGGCAGGTCAGGGCAAGCAGCGAAGATTCGTGGTCGAGAAACGTAGCGAAGGGTCGGTACACAGCAAGACAGGAATGCTCTTCAGGAAACGCTTTCTCTAAAGCCACATGGCACTAAAGATCCGGTGGGGGAAGTGATGGTGGTGTCACCATTATATAGGGCCGGCCATCAACCAATTACTGTAGGGAGCGGGGAAGCGTGCACCGACTAGCAGAGGGACACACAGAAGCAGGAACGCGGCGGGGTAAGTAAACAGTAAACAGAGGGATGAGGGCGCCCACGGCCCGGCATGCGGACCACAGCGCCACTCGTCCCTGAAGCAGAGGAGGCAGCGGGGACAAGAGTGCACCTGCAGCCCGACCTGCAGGCTTCAGGGCCACTCGTAACAGTACCTATGTATTTCCCTAACTATAGAGGGGACCTATGTATCTGCCTAACTATAAAGAGAACCTATGTACCTAACTATGAGGGGACCTATATGACTGCCTAACTATGGAGGGGACCTAAACACCTAACTTTGAGGGTACCCAAATAATTGCTAGCTATGGAGGGGACCTATAGACCTGTCTAACTATGGAGGGGACCTATGTACCTGCCTAGCTATGAGGGGACCTATATACCTGCCTAACTATGTAGGGGACTTATATACCTAACTATGAGGGAACCTATGTATCTCCCTAACTATAGAAGGGACCTATGTATCTGCCTAACTATAAAGGGGACCTATGTACCTAACTATAAAGGGGACCTATGTACCTAGCTATGAGGGGACCTGTATAACTGCCTAACTATGGAGGGGACCTATAGACCTGTCTAACTATGGAGGGGACTTATATACCTAACTATTAGGGGACCTATGTACCTGCCTAACTATGAGGGGACCTATGTAGCTCCCTAACTATAGAAGGGACCTATGTATCTGCCTAACTATAAAGGGGACCTATGTACCTAACTATGAGGGGACTTATATACCTAACTATTAGGGGACCTATGTACCTGCCTAACTATGAGGGGACCTATGTATCTCCCTAACTATAGAAGGGGCCTATGTATCTGCCTAACTATAAAGGGGACCTATGTACCTAACTATGAGGGGACTTATATACCTAACTATTAGGGGACCAATGTACCTGCCTAACTATGAGGGGACCTATGTATCTCCCTAACTATAGAAGGGACCTATTTATCTGCCTAACTATAAAGGGGACCTATGTACCTAACTATGAGGGGACCTATATAACTGCCTAATTATGGAGGGGACCTATAGACCTGTCTAACTATGTAGGGGACCTATGAACCTGCCTAATTATGAGGGAACCTATATACCTGCCTAACTATGGAAGGGACTTATATACCTAACTATGAGGGGACCTATGTACCTGCCTAACTATGAAGGAACCTTTGTTTCTCCCTATCTATAAAGAGTTCCTATGTATCTGCCTAACTATAAAGGGGACCTATGTACCTAACTATAAAGGGGACCTATGTACCTAACTAGGAGAGGACCTATATAACTGCCTAACTATAGAGGGGACCTGTATACCTGCCTAACTATGGAGAGGATTTATATACAGTACCTAACTATGGAGGGGACCCGTATAACTGCCTAATTATGGAGGGGACTTCTATACCTACCTAACTACGGTGGGCACTTACATATCTACCTAACTAAGGAGAGGACTTGTATATACCTACCTAAGAGGGGGACCTATATACCTGGATACCTACCTACTGACCAAGGAGGCCTACATACCTATTTAATATAAACACTACAAAAATGGTGACAGTACTAAATTTTAATTCCTGCACCCACTAAAGGTCATGGCTGTGGCTGATCTTTGAGAGGGTGCAGGAGATGGAGTTCAGGCCGCACAATAAGATCCTGGGGCCATAGCTGCAGCACAATCTCCAGGTGTGTGGTCCTCTTTTTTTTCTCCCAGGACATTGTGCCTGTTAGCTGTGGCTCACACTCTCCCCTTCCTGCAAAATACAGCCCCCACCTATCATCTCATAAACCCCCACCTATTACCTCATGAGGAGTTTGTACAGAAATAGAGAATGGGTAAGGAGCTGGTGGAAAAGTGTGGATTCTAAGATGTGTGTGTGGTAAATTCTGCAGAGACAAGTGATGGTCGGGAGAAGTAATCATGAAGGTCTGGGACAGAAGGAAAAAAACAAGAGGAAGGCGACCACTCCAATCAGAGAAGACATCTCCTGTGAGTCACTGGCAGTAATTGCACTATAATCACTTATGTCTGCAGAGCCTGTAGTCACTATGTGGTGCTTTCATGTGCTTATGGTTTGGCAGCATTATTTAGGCCCTAGGTAGTGGTGGAATTGGAGTTGATTGTTTTGGTATTGTGGGATTTTTTTGTAACTGTATGACGGTAATACGTGTGGTATATCTGCTCCATGCATTGGTGTATTATTTGGTGACTGTATTATTTAGAGGTAGCACACTATTGTACATATGTGAGTGGTTTTGAAAAGGCAATTTTCTCAGTCCTGTTTTTCATTGTACAGTGACAGCTGAGGTGATGAACAGGATCTGTGTGGAATACGTGTAAAATTAGTGACAAGAACATACATTTTTTTTCTCTATTAAAATACATGCCATAGTTCACAATGTGCCGTGAAAAATGCTTTGTGAACCCAGTTCTACTGAGCAAAACATAACACAGAGGGCCCAGGCCCCGGATGTTTTAGAACTCTAGCAACGTCCATGCTTATTATTATGGCAGAGTGGTTGTTGGCAGGGTCGTAGCTAAAGGACCCCTCTCCCTTCCCCATCACAAGTTCTCTGTATAGCAGCTAACAGCGTTTGGTCTGTACATTTCAGCTGCATCTTTACCAATGTTTCATCCAATCCTTTAAATCAGAAGCAGAAAACTGGCTCTGTTTCTTCTAAACCAGGTAAAAATAGATTAAGAATATTAATGTAAAGCATCCTAGTAATTCAATGGATATGCCTATCTTAGGCAATAAGGATTGAGATGGGAAAACCTCATCAAAATGAAGAAGCAAGAGTTAGCCAGGATTAGGGAAACCGCCATGTGGAATATTCTACTACATGTTGTTTCCATACCTCCCATAAAAGTAAGTGAAACAGTACAGAACAACTCGCTAACCTGTTTCTGTCATCTCAGTCACCACTGTCCACCATCTTATTTGTTTTTTAGGAATAACCTTAACTATAACAAAGGTAGATATACATGGCCACATAGGATTCAGGAAAATAGTATTAAATATCATCCAGGTCTATTGCAGTCTGCATCCCTGTCAGCATTCCTGGTGGTCTAAGGCAGTAAAGGGGTTAATGTTTATATTCCTGGTGGTCTACAGCACTAAAAGTATCAAAATTCTTAATGAGCTAGACCAGTTAGTGGGTTAATATGGAAGTGGTAGTTAAATTGTTAGCAACAGGTTACCTACTTGGTGTAATGGATTGCCAAGTTAGGGTAATACCTGCTATAAACATGTTACAAGTAGGGATGAGCGATACTATCAATAAAAGTTGAAATCGGCATGATTTTTACGTTTGTTGGTGTTCCGCGATGGGGTGAGGGGATCGGAAAGGAGGGTGTATATTGTGCAGCCTAGTCTCTCCTGTCCTGAACTCACATGGAAAGAGCAATTTTTTAACACTTTGTGACCAGCAGACCTCCCACTTGAGGTGAAATTGTCCCTTTTGTTTTTGCTTTTCTATTGGTGTCTGTGCGTGCCAGATTTTTGCCAATAGCCCCCTTGTACGCAAATTGGGTTACAGATATGCCATAGTAACTGCCGCCTGTTGTCAGTGGTTCCAAAACCACCATATGTAATCCTTATAACTTTTAAATACTTGTATTTCACTCAGTGTGTCTTAGTTTGGCGCTAATCGTGCACTTGTACGCAAATTGTTTTACAGTTATTTCATAGTAACTGCTGCCTGTCGGCAGTGCTGCCAAAACCACCATATGTAATCCATATAACTTTTAAATACTTCTATTACACTCAGTGCGTCTCAGTTTGGCGCTAATCGTGCATTTGTACAATAGTTTGTAGAAATCAAGTGCTAGTCCTACTGGGCAGTTGTAAATTTCAGGGACTGAAGGAAGAACACTGTTGATTTTATCTTATGGTTCTTCCACCAGAACGCATTTCACAGATATTTGATAGAGACAATTCTGTTTCTAATCCTAGTTGGCTGTTGGAAATTAGAGGGATTTAAGAAAACCCTTGATTTGCTGATTTTTGCAGTACAGTTTCTCAATATGAGACTGTGAAAAACTCTTCTATACCTTTTAAATTTGTATCTTTCTGAACATGGAGTGAACTGCAGGTGGTAAGCGAGCAAAGAGGGGTGTAGGACATGAAGGTAGAGGTACAAGAGATGGTGCTTCTTCCAGTGCTCAGTCTTCTGGTTGGGGCCAACCTGTTAAGGAGTCGGGCACCCCAAAAGGCAGGGACAGGGGTTGGGATTAGTGTCAGGGCCTCACACTGTCTGTGTCTGTTTGTGCGCCCCTGACGGGTCCCTTACATTATAACCAGCCTTACCCCAGTCGACTCTCCCCGCGGTTCAATATGAGTACCGACTTGTCGGTCACCGACCGCTTGGATGAGTTGACAACTCAGCTTCAGGGCATGGCGGGGCTTATTAATCAAGTCTCGCAGCGTCTGGATGCCATAACTAACCCAGTACCTGGACTTGCCGCCCCGTCTGTGTCCCTACCTGCCCCTGTTTTTGTGGATCCTAGCGTACGTCATAAGTCTAAAATGCTTCTACCTGATCGCTTTGACGGAAATCCTGACAGGTTCCGAACCTTCAGGGAATCATGTAGTCTATTTTTTCGCTTCAACTATTTTCCCACTGAGGCTGAGAAAGTAGCAGTTGTTGTGTCTCTCCTCCAGGGCCCACCTCAGGACTGGGCACTAGCTATGCCCCCTGAAGCCCCTGAGTGGAGATCAGTGGACAGATTTTTTTTGGCTTTAGGACAGGTTTATGATAACCCCAACCGTGTGGCATGGGCAGAGACTCATTTGCTATCTATTCAGCAGGGCCGCCGCTCGGCTGAAGACTACTGTTCCGAGTTCCGCCAATGGTGTACGTTTACTGGGTGGTCGGACCAACCTCTGAAGACCCTTTTCAGACAAGGGCTGTCTGATGCCGTAAAGGATGCTATGGTCAGCCATCCAATCCCTGAGACCCTGAGTGACTTTATGACTCTAGCCGTGACTATTGACAGAAGACTAAGGGAGAGACGCAGGGAAAAACAAGGGGGAAAACAAGCTCAAGTCAGGCTTTCCTGTAAAACCTGCTTCTTCTTTCTTTGAGAGTTCTTCTCTCCCATCTCCCTCTCAGTCTTCTGGAGAAGAACCCATGGTGTTGGGTTTTACATCTGCTGCCACCAGGAGGAGACACCGGTTGGAGAACGCCTTGTGCCTTTATTGCGGGAAGCCTGACCATTTCCTGAGAAACTGTCCTATTAGGCCTAACTCACCCCAAGGAAACACCGAACGTCTGCGCAATTTCCAGGAAAGTAACTCAGATGTACAGGTACCTCCTAACTCAAATAACAAGTTTGTTTTGCCCGTAACCTTGGTTTCTAGCTCCAAGACTTTTGCTTGTCGTGCCATGATTGACTCGGGTGCTGCTGCTAATTTCATCAGTATGGCTGTTGCTAAAGCCTTGGGTTTGGAACTTGTACCTTTGTGTTCTCCATTTTTTGTTTCAGGTGTAGATTCTACCTCCCTAACCGGAGGAAGAATAAAATTTCGTACTGCTGAGGTCACTTTGAAGGTTGGGAGTTCGCATACTGAAAAACTTTCATTTTTTGTCATGGAGAAACTCTCTGCAGAGATTATTCTTGGGTTGCCCTGGCTCCGCCTCCATAATCCGGTGTTCGACTGGAGAACCACTGAGTTGATAAAATGGGGTGACTCATGTGGTGCTCATTCGAAGATAGTGCATCCCTTGGTGTGTGCTGTAATTAATACTCATGATATTTCAGAATGTAATTCTAGTGTCTTTGATGGGGATGTTGGGGAACATCTGCCTCCACACCGGCCTGATGATTGCCCTATAGACCTCACTCCGGGGGCAAAGCTCAACTCGTCTGCCCCGGAAAAAGAATCTATGCATCTGTCTATTGAGAAACCTGAAAATATTCTTTCTTCGGGAGTAGTTGTCACCACCTTGACTTCAGATTTAGTGTCCTCTACTACCAGCTCACAAAGTTCTCCTCCCGAGCTGGCCCGCTTTTTCCGTGATGATGGTTCCCACCTCACGTATTCCGCCACTACAGGTGGTGAAACTAAAATTGAAACCGCCGTTAATCGACTGTGCACAGTCTGGGCTAGGAGTCATAAGACTCTAAAAAACCCCCAACTAAAAATCAAAAAACCTAGGAAAAACCGCCGAACCAGACCAAAATATTTCCGACTCCGTGTCCCATCTGCAAAATATGCTCCCAAGCTGGAAAAGGAAAGCGTTCACCAAGTCCATTCTGCTAAATCTAGAGGGTCTGTTGAGGGTCCGGTGGCCCTTCTTAAAGGGGGGGGGGTACTGTCATGATCATGCCAGAAAGAACCCCAGCTTTGAGTTCTGGTCGCCGGCCGCGGCCGATGCGACGTAAGCCATGGTTTCTGACAGTGTCTCATTTGTGTTTACTAGTGTGAACTGGGTTTCCTCCCTGCTATCTTGATTGATTCCTGGCCGACACCTGGGCCAGGAATCTTCCAGCACTCCATGGGTTAACCTGGCTCCTTGCTCCTGGGTTATTGACAGCTCTACCTTCCTATCTGGTCTTCCGTTTCTTCCTCCTATTGCCTTTGTCCTTAGTTCTCCTGGAAGGTATTTAAGGGCTCTTCTGTCTCCTCTCCTTGCTGGTTATACTGGTCTGTTTTTGCCTATTACTCACCCTCTCTATTCTGTGCCTCCCTGGTTACCTTACTCTGCTTGGATCACGTTTATTCTTCTGCCTTCTGACTTTGTACCGCGTTCCTGATAGTTACCGACTTGGCTTGCTTGACCTTCCCATATTGTGTTTGTATTGTTTGTCTGCGTCTTGTGTTCTCACACTATTCAGTATAGTGCTCAGTCTTCTGGTTGGGGCCGACCTGTTAAGGAGTCGGGCACCCCAAAAGGCAGGGACAGGGGTTGGGATCAGTGTCAGGGCCTCACACTGTCTGTGTCTGTTTGTGCGCCCCTGACGGATCCCTTACACTTTAGCTATCAAAACTGTCCAACAATAGGACTGTCCTTGTTACCAATAGTAACCAATAAGAGATCAGCTGTAATTTTTCCAGAGCAGTTTAACCCCTTCCCGACATAGGATGTACCCATATGTCCGAGTGGGAAGTGTGTTCCCGCAAATGGAAGTATGGGTACATCCTGGCGATTGTGCGGGCTTACAAGCGAGCCCTGCACGATCGCAGCATGGGACCAGTGGTATATTACCGCTGGTCTCATGCCACATCACCCTCGGCCGCAGTGAGGTCCGCCA
This sequence comes from Phyllomedusa bahiana, assembly GCA_025379985.1. Taxonomy (NCBI): domain Eukaryota; kingdom Metazoa; phylum Chordata; class Amphibia; order Anura; family Hylidae; genus Phyllomedusa; species Phyllomedusa bahiana. The sequence goes on along the minus strand of JAODAL010042989.1, from coordinate 14,199 downwards.
GCGGGTGTTTAAACCCTAAGTCGCAGGCAGGAGGAATAGCTCCTGCTGCCTACTCTCAACACAACTGCTGAGTAATGCTAGCATGTCATTTATACCACACGGTGACCGCTGTAAAAAAATAAAAATAAAAAACACTACCAGGATTGCCGTATTTTGTTCAAAACGCCTCACAAAAACCTTAATAAAAAGTGATCAAAGTGTCATATGCCCCCCATAATGGTACCAATAAAAATTTAAGCTCATCCCACAAAAAACAAGCCCATAATCAGCTCCGTATATAGAAAAATAAAAAAGTTATGGCTGTCAGAAAAGGACAAGATAAAAACGCCATCTTTTATAGACATATTTCTATTATGTAAAAGTAATAAAACATAAAAAATTATATCAAATTTATATAATTGTAATTGTATCGACCCACATAGTAAAGTTATCCTGTCATTTATCCCACATGGTAAATGCTGTAAGATTGAAACCCAAAAAACAATGACGGAACTGTGTATTTTTTCCCCCAATTTTCATGGCCCAATGCTAAAAAAAACTATGGAACACCTGTGCACCCAAAATGCACAATACACCCTTAGATGAGATCCATGAGGGGTGTTGAATCCAAAATGGGGTTACTTATGGAAGGTTTCACCTGTTCTGGTATTTTGGGGGCTTTCCAAAGGCGACATGGCACCCACCAAAATCTGTGTTCCAAAAGCCAAATAGCGCTCCCTCGTACGCCCTGCCATGTGCCCAAACAGCAGTTTACACCCACATGTACGGTATTGCCGAACTTGGAAAAAATTGTGTAACAAAATTTGGAGTGCTTTTTTCCAGGTTTCTTTGTAAATATTAAACATTTTCAGCTAAAATTGCAGATTGTTGGAAAAAATGTCTTCATTTTCACAGCCTAATGCTAAAAAATGTGTGAAACACCTGTGGGGTCAATACACTCACTGCATCCCTGGATATATTCCTTAAGGGGTGTAGTTTCCAATATGTGTTTTTTTAGAGGTGTTTATTACATTTTAGCACCTTAGAGTGCCCGCAGACCTGATATGGCGCCTAAATAAAATCCTAATGAAAATAAGACCCCAGAGTCTTGTAGGTGCTCCTCCTATTCTGGGGCTTGTGGTTGAGCCAAATAGCACTCTAGGACCACATATAGGATATCTCTGAAAACGGCAGAACGTGGGGCATCAATATTAAGTTGCATTTCCCTGGTCACATCTACTGTGTTCTTGTGAATAATGGATACAAATTTAAAATCTGCAAAAAAAGTTACATTTTAAATTTCACCTCCACTTTGCTTTAATTCCTGTGAAACATCTAATGGGTTAATAAACTTCCTAAATGCTGTTTTGAATACTTTAAGAGGTGATGTTTTTTAGATGGAGTCATTTATGGGGGTATCTGACATACAGGCCAATCAAAGCCACGTCAGAGCTGGTCCCTAAAAAATTTATATTGCAAATTTTCTTGAATGTCATAAATGGCATAATGGCATAAAAAAGACATTTAAAAAACTATGCCAACCTACAGTAGACATATGGTAGATGCTAGTTATAAACTACTTTGAGTGGAATAACTATCTCTTACACACAGAATTTTTTGAAGTTTGAAAATGGTAAATTTTTCAAATTTTTCATGATACTATGATACTTTTGGTATTTTTCACAAATAAAAAAGGACTTTTTGGACAAAAATTTGTTACTATCTTAAAGCACAATGTGTCACGAGGAAACAGTCTTTGAATCACATGGATAGGTAAAAGTGGCAAAAAGTTATTCTCACATAAAGTGACACATGCCAGATTTAAAAAAATGGGGCTCTGTCAGAAAAGTCAAAACCGTCTCCGGCGATAAGCGGTTAAAAAATGAAAGCCAAGCTCTGATTATTATGGGAAACGAAGGCAGTTTTAAGGTTAGGTGGTTTTCATAAAAGAGGCCTAATGTGTTTAGATACATGTGTTTTTAGTAGCATTTCATTCAGTTATCTTTATCCAATAACAAATCATGTAATTTAATAATTTCTCTTTGAATCAGCAATATCAAAAAAAAGACACACCAGTATTGTAGGTTAGCGTACATGCAGAGTCCCGAACTGGTAGGGATTTCTACTTTCTGTCTCTCACCATATATTAGCAATTATTTGCTGTGGCTAAGAGGTTAACACCAACCCCTTTGAGGCATTGCATCTCTCATCACTGGTGGATCTGATGAAGATGCTGCTTTTCTTCTCTCTCCCTCCCAACAAAACATGACAGGGGGATGTGGAGAAATTATGTAAGGAAACTCTGATAAGGCAATAGGAAGACGATAGGTTGTTTGCCATCAGAAAAATAGTCTTCTTATAGTAAACATATAGTCTACATATAGCCAAGTATTCTTGCCCCGTGGCCTAAATCTACGGGTGCTTCAAGAGAGACACTTTTATAGAGGCTCTGTGTTGGTAAAATAATACAAGTTTGTCAAGGGGGCAAGGAGTCAGGGCTGGTAAGGGTGGTAAGGGGGATGAAGAGCATGACAGGGGCTTTGTGAAGGGGTAAATGGGTTGGGGTTCTATCAATGGGAAGGAGGATTGTAGGTGGCAGGACTCTGTGGGGAAAGAGGGGCAAAAAGTAGCAGGGCGCTGTAGGAGAAAAGGAGCTTGAGTGAACATAATGTGGTGGGGTTGAGCAGTGGTGTAATAGAAATCAACCTGGTACTGATAGTGGCGAGGGGCAGAAGGGAGGCAGGAGGAGTCAGAAAGTTAGATGGAGATGGAAGAGGAAAATGAAATTATCATTAGTGAGATAAAAGTCAGTGGGGAAACACAACTTAGCCAGCAGATGTATAGGGGCTGTGTATGGTAGTAGCAAGCATATGAAAAAATATTCCTGACTGTGCAGGACATATACAGCCAGTAGATTTACTAGAATATACATCGCCCACCAACAGTATCTCAAAGCGCTTCTCCATGGCAGCTTTCAGAATGCAGCTCGCCTGGCAGGTGTCTCCCTGCACACTGTCCATAAAATTTACCTTGGTGATAGAAACAGACCCTGCAATGTACTGGGGCCTGTTGCTTTCACCAAAGCAAAATTATATGACCCCTATTGCAGAAGATGACGTAGCAGCTGCAAGTGCACAGTCTAAATTACGCATAATGTAGGTCCATCAACAGGTGGGCAGCGGCAACTTCCTCCATAGTGGTAACTGGCACACTGCAGCCAGCTCTCTGATTGGTGGAATAGCTAACAACTGTGCTGCTTATTGCTGATTCACTAATCAACTTTGAGTTCAGTTGGTACTACAGAGGAGAGGGCGAAATGTTGCTTGCTCCCATGTCCCTAGAACCTTCTCCAATCCCACCAGAAAGATGCCCCATTTTTTAGAGCGTTTAGTGGCAGACAGGGAGGTGTTTCACTTTTTTTTTCTATTTGCTGCTGCCACCCCCTGCAAGTTGCCGCCTCAGGCACCAGATCCCTTGTGCCTAGTGGCAAATACATCTCTGCACACAAATAATTAAATGTTGATGAATTGGTATCAAATGACAGCAAACATGCACAAGCAACTTTTAACATCCCTGCAGGCAATGTCCAAATATGACGAGGCTTGTCCAGGCTCGCCTAATCTGTAACAATTCCAATAAAGTTGTATAGCTTCAATCAAATACAAGTAATGCATGTCTATGCTTGCCTTTAAATCACTAAACAATATGTAAATTGTGGACAATATAGGGACAGACAGAAAATATGAAAATATTGCTGAAATAGGACACAGCTAAAAAGTAGTTCCAGGCCTGCCATGCTAAGGAACCCAGTGACACCTTGCTCTACAGATTAGACTGCACAGGTGGGATGTCATGCAGCCAGCTAACAGAGATAATACAGCTCACTACCACCGGAAAAAGTGCAAAGAGACATGTGAGACTCCAAATCTAGATGAATATAAAGGTTATTATGGGCAATGCCAAGAGCTATGCCATTGTCTCTGCTGTATTATGTCAACTGGTAGACACATACTACTCCACCGGTCTGACTATACTAGGATCTGTTATTTCAGAGGCTCTGGCCATACCTCAGTAACGCTAATTGATTTTAATTAAATTAATCTAGGTCAGATGTTTAATTGATGCTTGCTAGTTTTTTGCCATGGTGTAAAACATGATACATCATATTTGTTTTATGTAACCTTTTAAACCAGCAAATGCATCATTATCTCATTATCCGTACCTCTAAAAAATGAAATCTCCAGAAACAGTTCACTTTTTAAATGAGGTCATCAAAATATCTGTAATTCTCATTTATTAGAATAAAATCAAAATATCATTACCTCAATTTAATGAGTATAATGATTACTTTGCTATGATTTATTGCAAAAAAAGCTGAGAAGATTGATATACAGTATAGTTTTGTGGAAAAAATTTTGTATAATGTATATCTAATGCATAAAAATCCCTGTTCTATCTATGCTTAGGAGTCTGGTGGGTGGTTCTACACAGTGAATGACTGCAGTGTCAATTGGTTCAGCGGAGAATCGGAAGATCCTCCGGTAGGCCCCGGGTCCGACACAGTGGCGCATGCTGCCACAGGGAGCTGGGCCTGGCCCGCACACCATGCCTAAGAAAGCCCGGGGGGTAATCTAACTCCCTGGGGTATTCTACTACCTGGGAAAATCTACCTACTATTTGGGGGCAATCTACTTTCTATCTGGGGCAATCTGCCCGGACAGCCGCACATCAGAGTACGGGAAGAGGTGAGTGGTGACAGAAACGGGTGGGGTTATAAAGAGATAGCAGCAAGGAAGTTCTTCAAAGGCTAATTGGGTATAGGCAATCTAACTCTCTGGGGTAATCTACCTATTATTTGGGGCAATCTACCTTCTACCTGGGGCAATCTACCTACTATGTGGGGAAAAATATCTTCTGCCTGGCGCAATATACCTTCTACCTGGAATATGTAGGCGCTATATAAATAAAGATTATTATTATTATTGTCTGATCTGCCTGCCTATGTACAGAATAACTATCTGGGTAATCTACCTTCTACCTGAGGCACTCTACCTTGAGCAAGGTAACTACCTGGGAAATCTACCTACTACCTGGGGGCAATCTACCTAGTACCTGGGGGCAATATACCTACTACATGGGGCAATATACCTGCTTCCTGGGGCAATCTACCTTCTACCTTGGGCAATCTAACTACCTGGGGCAATCACCTTCTACTTGTGGTAATCTATCTCCTTCTTAGGGGCAATCTAACTACCTGGGGCAATCTACCTACAACATGGGGGAAATCTAATTACCTGGGGCAATCCACCTATTACCTGGGGGCAATCTACTTACTACCTAGGGCAATCTAACTACCTGGGGCAATGTACCTAGTACATGGGGGTCAATCTAACTACCTGGGGCAATCTACCTACTACCTGTGAACAATATAACTACCTGGGCAATATAACTACATGGGGCAATCTACCTACTACCTGGAGCAAGATAACTACCTCTGGAAATCTACCTACTACCTGGGGGCATTCTAACTACCTGGGGCAATCTACGTACTACCTGTGGGCAATCTAACTCCCTGGGGTAATCTACTTTTTACCTGGCACAATATACCTTCTACCTGGGGCAATCTACCTACTACCTCGGGTCAATCTAACTACGTGGGGCAATCTACCTACTACCTGTGGGCAATCTAACTCTCTGGGGTAATCTACCTATTATTTGGGGCAATCTACCTTCTACCTGGGGCAATCTACCTACTATCTGGGGCAATATATCTTCTGCCTGGCGCAATCTACCTTCTACCTAGGGCAATCTACCTTCTACCTAGGGCAATCTACCTACTATCTGGGGAAATCTAGGGGCAATCTAAATACCTGGAGCAATTTACCTACCTACCTGGAGACAATCTACGGCCTAAATATCTGGGGCCTAACTGCTGCTGGCTCCCAGGTCCAACAAAGTGGTACAAGCCACCACAGGAAGCCAGGCCTGACCCACACACCATGACTAAGAACACCCGAGGGGCATTCTACCTTCTACCTGGGGCAAGCTACCTACTTTTTGGGGCAATCTACCTTCTACCTTGGACAACCTACATACTATTTGGGTCAATATACATTCTAACTGGGGCAATTTATCTTCTATCTGGGGCAATTTACCTGCCCTGATTGCCGCACATCAGGGAATGGGAGAAGGTGAGTGTATTTTTTTTTTATCTAATGGGGTCTGATCTGCCTGCCTATGTACATTCTAACTATCTGGGGTAATCTACATTCTACCTGGGGCACTCTACCTTGGACAATCTAACTACCTGGGAAAATCTACCTACTACCTGTGAAAATCTACCTACTACCTGGGGCAATCTACCTAGTTCCTGGGGGCAATATACCTACTACCTGGGGGAAATATACCTACTACCTGAGGAAATATACCTACTTCTTATGGCAACCTACCTACTACATGGGGACAATCTAACTACCTAGGGCAATCTACCTACTACATGGGGTCAGTCTAACTACCTGGGGCAATCTATCTACTACCTGGGGGCAATATATTTACCTAGGGCAATCTGCCTACTACCTGGGGCAATATAACTATCTGGGGCAATCTACCTACTAACTGGGGCAATATAACTACCTGGGGAAATCTACCTAATACCTGGGGACATTCTAACTACCTAAGGCAATCTACATACTACCTGGGGACAATCTAACTACCTGAGGTAATCTACCTACTATCTGGGGCAATCTACCTTCTACCTGGGGCAATCTACCTACTATCTGGGGCAATATACCTTCTACCTGGCACAATATACCTTCTACCTGGGGGTCAATCTAACCACTGTCTGGGGCAATCTACCTAATACCTGGGGCAATTTAAGTACCTTGGACAATCCACCTACTACCAGCGGCAATATAACTACCTGAGGCAATCTACATACTACCTGGGGGCCATCTAACTACCTGCAGTAATCTACTTACTATCTGAAGCAATCTACCTTCTACCTTGGGCAATCTACCTTCTATCTTCTACCTGGGGCAATCTACCTACCTATCTGGGGGCAATCTACCTATCTGGGGCAATCTACCTACCTGGGAGCAGTCTACCTACTACCTGGATCGATCTACCTACTACCTGGGGCAATTTATCTACATACTTCAAGCAATCTATCTACCTACCTGGGGGCAATCTACCTACCTAATTGGGGCCTTTCTTGCCTACCTAACTGGGGCTTTGCTTGCCTACCCACCTACCAGAATTCCCTAATTTAGGGGACTACCTATCTAATACATGTGTCTATCTATCTATGAGGGCATATTTAGTATTCATGCTGCCCTAGGCATTATAGATGACCGTCATCCAAATGCTGATTATTTTTTTTCTGTATTATACAGGTTTCCCCTCTGGATTACGTTGGATGAGTGTTGGATCCATTTAATTAATAAAATGGTCAATGAGGTATGTTGTCAGGGAGTGTTTATTTAAATAAAGTGTTTTTGTGTGATTTCAGTGTATTTTTTACCACTATTTTTAAGATGTAAGTAATAGAGGTGTCTGACAGGCATCTCTCTGTTATTAGAGCTGGGGCCTGGTGTAAGCCAGCAGTGTTTTTTTGTCACCCCAAGGCTGACATCAAGCCCCAGCGCTAGTCATATAGTGGCATCTGTCAGACACCGCTATTACTAACACTGGAAATAAATGGTAAAAAACATACTGACACAACACAAAAAACACTTTATCTAAATAAACTCTCCCTGACACCAGCCTCCATGATCATTTTATTAAAGAAATGGATCAAACATTAGTTCAATAAATCCATCATAGTCCAGCGGGGAAATCTGTAGACAAAACAGGAACACTACTAAAAGCAAAAAGCATGACAGTACTGAACTCCATCCCCTGTACCATGTAAAAAGCATGCATTATGCTTGTCACTGATCTTCTGCGTGCAGGGGAAGGAGTTCGGACCACACAATCTGATTCTTAGGGGTACAGGCCATAGCCGTAGCACAATCTCCAGGGGGTTAGTCCTCTGTTCCTCCTTGGAGACTGGGCCTCTAAGCTGTAGCCTGAGCCCTCTGTCCCACCCCTGGAAAGTATGTACAGAGTTGGGAAAAGGCAAAGAGGTGCTGGACAAGTGAGGATTCTAAGATATTTATGTCCGAATCTGCAGGAACGACCGTTGGCCGGGAGAAGTAAGCATGAAGGTATAGACTGGATGAAGACGAAAAGGGAATGTGAACCTGTGAGTCACTAAATGAACCTGAACTGTAATCACTTATATGTGTGCAAAGTGTAATGGTTTATATTCAGTAATGGTGTGGCGGTATAATTCAGTCTCTATATAGTGGTGGTAATATGTGGTGGTATTATTCAGTCTCTATATAGTGGTGATATGTGTTCATATGGTGGCAGTATTATTCTGTCACTATGTGGTGGTGATATGTGTACATGCCGTGATGGTATTATTCAGTCACTATGTGGTGGTGATATGTGTACATGCCGTGATGGTATTATTCAGTCACTATGTGGTGTTAATATGTGGTGATAGTGTGGGGGTATTTTTTAGTCACTATGTGGTGGTGATATGGTCATGGTAATGCGTTATTATTCAGTAACTGTGGTGGTGATATGTGGTCATAGTGTTGTGGTATTTTTCAGTCACTGTGGTGGTGATATGTGGTCATGGTGTGGTGGTATTATTCAAATACTATGAGCAACATGTTTGAATGGGGATGCACCAGAAGTCTGGTGTCTTTTCAGCCCGCAAACTGGGGCAGCCCCGTTCGCTATATTTTTAATTAGGTGCACTCCAATATTAGGCACATTACAAAGCGTCTGTGGCATTATTTAATGAGCCTGAAATCAGGGGGCATGCTGGAGGTGCATCACACTACAACCATACAAAACTACACATGTATGCCATTTTATCGGCAAATCCAGGCACATTACTGCTGGAACAGATAGACCACTTTAAAATTGGTTTACCTGAGCCAGAAGTGTCGCTTTGTAGCTAGATAGCGCTAAATCTATGACCCACAGTAGAACAGGTCCATAGATTTAGGTGCATTCTACACTACTAATGCGTGCCTGAGCACCAAAAATCATACATGTCACCCTATGTGGTGGGGATATATGGTCATAGTGTTGTGGTATTATTCAGTCACTATGTGGTGGTGATATGTGTTCATGATGTGGCGGTATTTGGTCTTAGTGGAATTATTATGTAATTTAGCCTAGGGATTCTGGTTTTATGTAGCGGTGTTATTTGTTAACAGTACAACCATTATTTAGTGGCTTTAGATTCAGTACTTTGTGTTATAGCATTTGATATATTTTTATTTATACAAAATGTATCATTCAGGGAGGAGGACATATATATTTAGACCTTTTATGTTTACTACTGGTGTCTTGCTGCAGTTAGGTGAGGGAGACTTACAAGCCCCAGCGCTCCATCTTGATTACAGATAAGTGTGATGATGTTATTACAATGGTCTGCATAAGTTGAAGTGAGACTGGGTGGGGGCACCGTACAGGTGGCGTAGACAGCAAGGCAAAGTGGGCCCTTAAAATCAACTCCTCCGGTGGGCCCTATGCGCCCCAGTCCGAAACTGAATAACTGCTATCTCTGTATGGACAGCTGTAAAGGAAGGGTTGTTAATTACTAAATGGGATCATTGATCCTCTGTGCATTGCACATATGTCTAGGAATGAATAATAAGTTAGATATTTTCCCACAGATATATAGTTATATATCGGTTTACTCAGCTCCATATGCACACTACGATGATGCCTGCACGTCAGAAACTATGTTCAATGTGACCTATTCCCTTTAAATGTTACATAAAATATAAGACAGAATATTTAAAGTGAAGAAAACCTATGACCAATTCTACTAATTCAAGTCTATAGTTAATAGAATATTTTATATTATGCTCAAACAAAATAAAAGAGCATTGGAAAAGCAATTTATAAAAAAAGATAGAGAGCATTTTAATGATAGGAAATGAGTTTCATGTGTTCACAGTAACCACTAAGTGAGCTGTGGAAGAATGTTCATTTTGGAAACTATTAAAATCACTTCTTGAAGCATAAGATAATAAGTAATGTACACTGTGTACGGCTTATGCCATAAAGGTACATTTGCTACTTCATCCAAATAGTGATTACTTTTTGCGCTGGTCAAGTCTCATTACTTTCAACATACCTCACTTTCAGCAGTAATTAAAAGCATTTGCTATTGTTAACTGAATTTGAATATTTGTTGCTCTGATTCAAGACTGTATAAGAGTAGATAACAGAACTTGTGGAAGTATTGCTTCACTTTGCAGAGAACTTTAACTGGCATAGGGAGTCTTGCAGGTAACGCTCCCTGGGAAAAGTTATGTAATTTACTTCTCCTTCAAAAGCAAGAAAACTGTCTCTAGTGTCATGTGTTGAAGGTGGCTTTCTAATAAATCATTGTCAAAACCAATAAAAAAACATACGACATGAATAGAGATTTTAGCCAAGTCATATTATAGTGATAGTCAAGTAAAGGAAAGATAGGCACCAGTGGATCTATGTAATACAATCACTTGCCTTCATACCACACCAGCATGCCTTGAGGAAGCGTGCTGTGGCAGAGCGACATTAGGCGGTCGCATAGTGCTGCCACAAGATGCCGTATGTGCCAAGGAGGGCATGGTCTCGGTGGGGGAAGCCAGGTGGTGTTGGTCAGCAACATTAGGTTGCTGACACTCGTGTGTAGTATGGCTGATAACCAGCCATTTTTGGGTTGGCTTTCCCGGAACAGCTGCAGTCGGGTGGGTGTCTGTTCCCACGTTCCCCGTGTTCCAGGACACATTTTGGACACAGCACTGGAGGCCTATAACTCCAGGTGTTCAGGGGGCGTGGTCTGCTACCAGAGTGTGGAGCAGCAGAGGAGCTGGAAACAGAAGCTCTGGCCCCCCAGAGGCTTAGGAGAAGCCGGAACCAATGGAAACTGGCAAGTGTATGGGTTTGTGGTGCATCAGTGAAAGGCCTGGACCACAGGCTAGAGAGGGACAGAAGATGTGTAGTTAGTGGCTAGACAGCCTGAGGTTTTTCATTTGTTTATACATTTATTTTCTCTACCTGTATCCTGAACCTAAATAAAACTGGCTGAGGCCAGTTGGAAGAGGAGTCTTGTCTCAGACTACTATATTGGTGCCACTCCGCGTACCCAGGCGGCGATCCCAGAGCTGAATAACCCCCGGGCTGAGCCAAGATGGCGGCCAAACGCATGTGAGGCGTCACAATTGGTGGAGGATGCGATGGGCATTATGGGCACTAACTGATGTGTGCATAAAGTCGTGCAGGAAGATACTGAAATGTAAATAGGACTGCTGGAATTTACATAGGACTGCTGAATTGTACCTGTGTGAGCAAAGGTTTGTCTAAGAAGAGACACACCCGCACCAGCCTTTATTGTCTAAAGAGACTGTTATTGATACCTGAGAATTTTTGTTTGGCATGGAGGAGCTGCTTGCCCAGTTGATGCAGGCTACTGCTTAGCAGCAAGAGTTTAATAAACAGCTCCAGATGCAGTTTGAAGCAGAGCATAAGGCAATAAAAGCCATTGCCAATGGGTTCCAAGCTGCTGTGGTGTCTGGAGAGGCCGAGCCAAAGATGGAAAAGACGGCTGCCAAAATTCCCCAACCTGACTGGTGCAACGGATGCCTACAAGTGAAAATGTGCTGGAGAGGCTGTCTGGTTGCCAAGAGGCCCTGGGTTCCAAGTCCTAGGAGAACAGAGTTGCACAGAGGTGTGGATCTTTTGTTACCAGGAGCAACCAATCTCAGCAGCAGGAGGCTGCTGCCATTGTCCATCAGAGGGAGCTGTGTTGGAGGTGCCACAGAGTGGAGAGGTGTGCTCCTGAATGCCCTCTCAGGAGATCGGAGAGGTTGCAGCTGCAAGCAATGGAGTTCCAGGTGGATGAAGCACCACCCATGGCTGATGGGGAAAGTCAGCAGGAGAGTTCCAGAGCGAACCCAAACACCATACCCAGTGTGGAGACGCGTCACAGACCTGGTAAGACTGCTCCAGGGGGGGGTGTATTGCGGGTGACATCTGTGCTGGGACTGCCAGGCATGGGTTCTGTGAGAACCAGGGTGGACCAAGCAGAGGCCCAGACATGCTGCCTGTGCAGGAAAAGAGTGCCGAGAGCAGCAGGACTCTGGACTGTGGACTCAGTGTCTCCCAGGCTGCGTTTCCTGAGGGGATTGGTGACTTTGTTATCAACTGTGTGATGAATAATGTGCCTGTACTAACAGCTTGGTTTCACTACCTGAGCAGGTGAAGTGTAGCTGGGTTACAGAGTCAGCTCCAGTTACTGCATCCCTGTGTGAAAAAGCGGGTAGAGGTGCTGTAGCAGAGAGCAGCTCAGGTCTGCTTCTGGAGGTCATGGCTGTGAGGGCCTATGTGTGCAGTAGCTGCAGGGTGTGAATTAGCTTCTGCAGAAATACCAGCTCCAGCTATAGACCAGACTAGCTCAAGTGTGCCCTTAGAGATCGTGGTTAATAGAGCTGGGAGTATCACAGAGGATGTGTGTCCTGTGATGAAAACCTATGAATATGAGTTCACGGCAGCTGTGCGTGAATTGTCTGGTTTCCAGTCAGTAAATGTATCTACCCATGACCCCAGCGCACTGTGTGTACGTGAAGGTAACATGCAAGTTGCAAGTGCGCCCCTAGTGGTTATGGTAGACAACAGCAAAAGTAGTGCAAGTAATGTGGGTCCGGTGATTGAGGGTCCCCAGTTTGGTCCTGATGTTTTGCTTGAAAGGAAGAAACCCTGGAAATGATTGCTCTATGGTGATGTATGAGGAGACTATGGGCCACATGTATGAAACGGTTTTGGTCTAAAACTCACTTTTTTCCCCATAGGTTTCTAGGGGGAAAAAAGTGAGTTTTAGACCAAAACCGTTTTATACATGTGGCCCTATGTGTGTGAGTGGCTCGGTTAGTGACCGTGGGAAAAAAACACTCTCTGAAGAGTCTCATTTGCAATGTAGAAGTGGACGCTGTAGTATGTCAATGCTGCAGGATAATGATGATGCTGATTATTCAGATGGGAGGGATGAAAAACCCTGTGTAAAGAAAACGTGTGCCAAGGCAGATTTTGTGTGCAGCCCTGATCAGTGTATTACAGAGAAGTGGATCTGTGATCTGGATTGTGACACTGAAGGGAATGAAGAGATATGTAATGATGGGACATGTGGGGTAGCGTAGGTCACATGCTCCAATGGTTGCTGTGTTTCCAGTAGGTTTTACTGCAATGGCCGCAAGGACTGCTGTGATGGAAAGAGTGAGCTGCTAGACACCACTGAAGTGGGTGTATGCTTAAACCCTAGTGAGGGGGAGGTGGGCATATTTAAATCCTCAGATAGTAAAGAGGTGCCTGATTCTGAGGCAGCTGATAAATTTTCCTTACAGGTGATGGAGGTGTTATGTGCTGTGGTTTAGTGTTGAGCGATTATTATCGACAAAGTTGAAATCGGCACAGTTTTTATGGCGATCGGATTTTTAGATCATGCGATAATTTAGGTTAAAATCTGAGCATCATCTATTAAGATCGCGCTTTTTTCGGCGCTTCCTGTAATTTTGGCGGCCAGCAAATCAGATTACAGAATAGAGCAGGGTGAGATGTGTGTGCGACGTCATGACTGGGATGTGTATGGTTGCGATTGGCTGGGAAAAATCACATGACCCTGTTTTACATAGAAACAGCGTTTCCTGTTCAGCCTCAGTGTCTCTCAGCGTCTCAGAGCAGAAGGACGTGCGCTCTGCTTGTGTCCAAACAGCTCAGCGAAATTAATATATTTCTTCACAGAGAAACCTCTACTAATTAGCTGTGATCCTTACAATTTTAGTTAGATTAGAGATTTTGGGAAAATTTTATATAGTTAGGTAGAGAATTTTAAAGGAGCATCTACTGCTGTAAAGTCACAGGGGGGGAGCGGAGGGGGCCCCCCGCGGGCGAACACAGACAAGCTCTATAAAGAATACTGGATAAAGTTCACCAAGACTTAGTGTAGACATTGCAATAGCTTTATTATTAACAGTTTTCTATTGAAATATTTCCTGGATATTAGGCAGCCTGAAGTTTTAGGAAACACACTTTTACTAGTAACTCGCAGATCTTTGTTAGATGCAAAACTCCACTTTTATTATCAGTAATACATTTCAGATAGGTGTTCTTTTC
>JAODAL010042988.1:0-34287 GCA_025379985.1 Phyllomedusa bahiana | reverse complement strand
TGTCCGCGCTGCACCGGAGGGATGGTCCTGCGCCCTGCAGGGGCGCAGGGTATTCAATCTGGTTGTGAAAAGGTTCCTGAAGTCTCCCCCGATCTTCAGAAGTTTTCTGAAAATGGCCGGGAAAACTGTGCATGCACTTCATCCATTCCTACAAAGCCAGGAACCACCTCTCGAGTTGCAGCGGCAGAAGGGCCTCCCCCAACACACTCTGATATGCGATTTTTCCCAAACCGTTGGAATTCCAGCCTGCACAATTTTGGGGACCGACTGTATGAACAGAGAAAGGCCATTAATAAATTTTTGATGATCCAGGGGGGACAGGAGTACCCCCCTGTGTAAGTTTGATGTCAGCCAGTGGCAGCTCATGCATGAACACCTGCCGTTTGTTGAGGCCATTCGAGGAGGCCACGTTATTTGTCAATCGCCAGGACTACGGGATAAAATAACATCATTCACTGCTTCATGTCCGGGAAAACAGATGCTGAAAAATCTGTCTGGGCAGGGGATGGAGACGTGGCGACTACATCTCGCGGGGCCACGAGTCCGGTGGGGACTGAAATGGAGGAGGAGGACATTGGAGGGGAAGCATTGTCTGGTGAAATGAGTGGATTTTCTACCCAGGTGACAAGAGAGGAGGAGCAGGAGCAGCTGGAGGAGGTAGATGGAGATGAGGAAGACGAGGCAGATGACCCGCAAGCACCGTGGCAGTATACAGTGTAGATGGAGGCAGGGAGCCCCTCGGAGTCACTTGTGCAGATGGCCAGCGCATGCTGATTTGCCGGGGCTAGTGACAGCCGAATAGTCAGCATCCGGCAGAGGGATGACTTCTGGCTCTCCACTCTATTGGACCCTCGCTACCGGTCCAAAATGGGAGCCTTTTTCCCAGCTATTGAGAGGGAGGACAAACTCAAATACCATAGGGAAATCCTCCGTAGTCAGTTGGCCGCTGCCTATGTGCGCTCAACAAAAAATAGGAGGGTGTATATTTAAAATATAACATTTATTTCAACAAGATTAAAAAGAATCTCTATAGAGCAAACAATGACCCAAATCACATCATTAAAAGTACATATTGAAAGGTAGGTAAATGGTGTTGGAACAATTCCACTGTCCGTGTTATAATCCTACATATCTACCATAGATCACTACCTAACAAAAATAGGGCACTCGCTCCAATAAAGAGCGACCCTGTGCAGGAACCTAGCCCTGTTATACAAAGCCCCTATTATACCCTATACTGGTGAGTACAATACAAAATCTAAAGCTAGCTCTAAATGGCCCGGTATTTTTCACAGTATGGTCGGCGCACCATAGCCCTCCATGACATTGGAGCCATATGCTCCTTGATGTCTCCTTTATCTGGCCTCATGCAGCAGTAACCGGTAAGCAAGGTGCATTAGCAGCCGGCTGCTTCTGTCTTTTTTTGATAGTTTTACAGGTGATTAATGTTTGCTCTTTGTTTGTCTTATTTCTTTTAGAGCTTCATTCTCAGTTATTGGCTATTTTCAGTCCCCTGATGACGCCACAAGTAAGGTAGAAACATGTTGGGACATTACTGTTAACTGAGATTTTGTATTGTACAAAATCTCGCTATGGTTGTCTCGCTATGATCTTCGTAGCGAGACAACCCCTTTAAGGGGTTCATCCAGGTCTGGGAGGAAATCCCTCAGGAGAACATCCGCGTTGTAGGGAGGTCAAACAGGCACATGATGGTCACACACACACAATACTGAACCTCATTTCCTTGTCTTGAGGCATTTCTGCTGAAGTTGGATCAACCTGAAATTTGATTTTCCACTTTGATTTTAATTATCATTCCAAATTCATTCAGAGATAATTTTTAGGTTTTATTGTTCTCAACCTATTCCACTATGTAATGAATAAAGAATTGCAACTGGAATATTTCATTCTTTGAGATCTAGGATGTGGTATTTTAGTTTTTTTTGAGCAGTGTGCTTTAGTACCATAAAAAACTCCAAAAACTTTCTATTTTTCTTTTTAACTTTTTTGTACTTTCACCTATGAACCTGAGTGAGGTTGAATTTTTTCCAGAAGGAAGTGTACCTTTTATTGGTATCATTTTGGGATAGATGCGCCTTTTTTTTACTCAACTTTATTACTATATTTAAATTTTTAGGGGACGTTAAATGACCAAAAAACGTGATTTTGGCTCCTGGAATTTTTTTCTTCTACGGTGTTCAGCGTTCGGGATAAATGATGTTATATTTTTAATAGAGCGGACTTTAACAGACGCGGTGACACCAGTTATGTAACTTTATTATTATTTTTTTTATTTGTAAAATAGGAAAAAGGAGTTGATTTACACTTTTAAACATTATTTCTTTATTTGTATATTGAGTCCCCCTAAGGTACTTGACCACTAGGGGGAGCAATCGTTTGTACACCCATCTGCATTGTATAAACAACGCAGAAGGATGAACAAAGATGGCCTGAGGCAGGAAGTGGTAAGACAGGAGACTTGGTAGTGATGGAAGCCTTCACAAGGCTTCTAGCCACCATGTTCACCAATTGGCACCCTGCAATCTTACTGCGGGAGTGCCAACTGGAATGAGAAATGGTTCTCATTAATTTAGACCAGTGGCCTCAAACTGCGGCCCTCCAGCTGTTGGGAAACTACAACTCCCATCATGCATTTATATAATCTATAACAGTGGGCATGATGGGAGTTGTAGTTTCCCAACAGCTGGAGGGCCGCAGTTTGAGACCATTGATTCAGATGCTTCGGCTGGTGAAGCGGGGTTGCAGAGTGATCCTGCTCACAAGCTTAAGGGCCCCATGTGGTGAATGTATGTTCCGGAATCCAGGCACATGCCCTGGATTGGGGCTGCTTACTTAACTGTGTGTTCTTAGGATGTTCACACTGTTCAAAACCATGTTGGAGCAGGGAGCCATCGGTTCCCTATCCTGACAAATAATCTTGTACGCTGCAGGCTTCCTACAAGACATCAGCAGGATGTCCCGACATAAGCGGTGTAATAACATGGGTGTGCTTGGGGTTGGCTAGAGACATGGCCTCATGTGGGGTCATGTTTAAAGGCAAAGCCCCGACTCCTCAATTTCCCAAACCTCCAACTCCAGACTCCGACTCCCTCATACATGGTGCATGTTTAAGTGATAACTTTACTGTAGTAAAATGGTAACATCAGGCTGTTTATCACCTTATGATACAATAATCAAGCTATTTAGGTAGACTAGACACTGACAAGCAATAGGGTAACAATGTTGTGATCTTTTGACTTTCAGGCTCCATATCTCACCATCCACTACAGCTTTGTACATGAAGCTACCATCATTTTATAGACAATCACCTTACCTACAGTATATTATACATAAATGTGACTTGCAAGTATTTAGCATCTGCTTAGTTCTGCAGATTATTTCCTGTAACTGCATTGTTACTGTTTTGCTCCTAAAAATCAAAATGTTATTTTTTATTATTTTGTTAGTATTTAGTAAATCCACCTTTGGCTTTCAATACTGCCTGAATCCTTCTGGGCTCTGGATCAGATTTAAGAATGTCTTAATTTGATCCCAGGTCTCTACACGTTCCCATTGTTGGTGCAGACTGGATTTGGGTATGAATACAGTTTTTTCTTCAACTCTCCCAACAAGTGTTGGATTGGGTTGAGGTCTGGGGACTGCGGAGGCCAATACAGCCACTCTACTTCATTGTCATTGAACCATTCTTTCTCCAACCTTGACATCTGCTTCAGGTCGTTGGCCTGCTGGACACTAGGTCGTCCTTTTCATACCCATAGTACTCGAGTGTAAGAAGTAACTCACCTTGTAGGATACTCACATATAGCTCAGCATTGAGATCAACATTGATCCTGGTCAAGTATCCAACAACCCCATATCATCAGGCTTCCTCCACCAAATGTGACAAGTTCTTCAATTTCTTGCTCCATTAGCCCCTTTCCCCTTCATTCTTCCAGACCCATTTGCCCTCATCAGAGCCCGGTCTATTGACTTTCATCTCATCGCTCCAAATCACCCGTTTCCAATCTTCCAGTTTTCATACTTTTTTGCAAACTTTTGCTTCTTATAATGAGACTGCAGTTGCGGCTTCTTCCCCTGTTTTCGGGCCATCAGTTTAGACCTGTGTAATGCGTGTTGCATGGTGCTTGCATGGACGTCTGTGATCTCACTCTTTGGCCGTGTTCACACGGGTTATTCCCGACGGATTTGTGAGCCGGATTGCGCTCATAAATCTGCCGTGAATAAGGGGCGGGGCCGGAGCACGGCGGGGGCGCCGCTCCCCGGCCCCATAGACGATGCATTGTTTACGGCACGTACACGCCGTAAATAATGTGCATGTCACTTTCTCCCCCTGCGGCGGATTCGCCGAGCGGGGAGGAGCGACGGAATCCACTGTTCTCTATGAGAGCAGTGGATTACCGTAATTACTCCGACGGATTGGCGCCAACTGCAGCGCAAATCTGGCGCGGAGTACGGCGCCAATCCGTGGAGAAATAAACCGTTCTGAACGATGCGCTTACGAGAGCTACGAGCACGCTCCTCCTTGCTGTGTCTGTCACTTTAGAACTAATTGACCTTGTGAGGAGCGACTTGTTGATTCTGATATTTTGCACGGACGTCCACCTCTTGGCTTCTGAATGGATGGATGGACTTCATTGCATATTCTTCCAGCTGTCAGGGCCTCACATGATGCAGTTTGGCAATTTTCTTGGACGAGAGACGCTATCGATGAGCTAGATGACGCGGTGCCTCCTTTTTTGGAAAATCTTCTTCATGGCTGCTCGAACCAGTAACCTTTCACTTGGGAATCAGCTTAATAACACACTGAGCTATTAGGGAATGTGAGAACAGGTTGTAATTTGTAGTAAGAAGAAGAAAAAGATTGTCCCACCACCAGGAGCAAAACAGTAACAATGCAGGTATTTGACAAGAATCTGCAGAACTAAGCATATGTTGAATAGTTGCAGGTCAAATTTATGTATGAGAGCCAAGAAGATTGTTTATAAAATGATGGGAGTCTCACATGGAAAGCTGTAGTGGATGGAGCCTGAAAGTCACAAGTTCAAAACATTGGTACCCTTTTGCTTGTCAGTGTAAAATATATTTATTGAATATGACTTCAAAACACAAAAAAATTGTAAATATGTAAAATGGTGCAGGAAGTGGGGAAAAAACAGTCTTCAACAAAAATGTCCTGAATAACATTTGTGGAGTCCATGAAGTTGGTCTGAGAAATAGTATTGCCTTCATCAGATCCTGCTTAGATGACCTCGCATCTGATCTCATTATTTCTAGGCTAGAGAACGGCCTCTCTACACTAACTTGGGTTGGTGGCAAAGCGGTGACCACAGGGGCAACATCTCTAACAATGTCGGGGTATAAAGGAATTGCCTCAGCCACAGTCAGATCTGATGAATGGTTGATCTCTTCTAATTCTTTGAAAGCAGGTGAAACATCTTACTGAAAGCTGGTCAATCTGTTTGCTATGGGAGCAGAATCTTTTCCTCTGGGGCAGTGCTTTGCCTGCTCCATGTCATCAATTACACTCCTCATGTGATGAGGCTGAAGATATGGGAGCAGTAGCACTGGCCGGACCCAATTCCTCTTGCTCTTGGACCTGCATTGAACTAACTGGACCAACTAATTATATATTTTGGGAGTCAGGAGTCGGTCCATTTTATAACGACTCCAATTCCTGCAAAATAGGCACCGACTCCGACTCCACAGCCCTGGCTGTAAAGACAGCCCTGGGTGATAAGTGTATTGCTGAGGGAAGCTGTGACCTGGTTGTGGTGTTAGATGAAATTATGGTGTTAAATGATGTGCCAGAGCAGAAGTTTGGGAAAATTTGGGAAATATACACAAAACGCTAATGGCCATATTCACATCATGTGTCTGGTCTCCGTTCAGATACTGTATAAAAATGATCCTTTTGGATACTTTGATGGGGCCATAGAGAACCATTGGGCAAACGTAGTCCGAATTCTAGCAGTCCACTTTAGTGCTAGATGCACAAACTGTATATGTTTGCTAAAAAGGGCAAACATTGTCCATTTTGGCGCCATCAAACACACCATGGTTTCCCCACAGTTATACAGCACCGTTATATTCCACAGTGCTGTGGAGAGATTGTCTTCATTCACATAGATCCCTCCCATTGGGGCTCACAGTCTAAAAGTAACATGCCTGTGTTTTTTGGAGTGTGGGGACAACCAGAGAATCCAGAGGAAACCCATGTAAACCCATGGAGAACATACAAATTCCATGCAGACGTTGTCCATGGTGCAAGGCAACAGTGCTAACCAACGGGCCACCGTGCTGCCCATAGTAAAATGTAATACACCTGTCAGACATTAAAGGGGTATTCCCACGATGTGAAATTCTCGTCGCCGGCCGCTGTTATCCTGCATTGGAATCCTGCATGCGCGTTCTCGTCTGCGACCTGGGCGAGACAGAATGCTTCCCCGACCAGTAAACAAACTCTGTTGCTAAGCACAAGTAAACCAGCCCGTTCTCTAAAACCATAGCACTTTGCTAATGGTAACCAAGGGCGTACATCCTTAGATTTTTGGTCCCTACATTTTCAACTATGATCTTCGTAGTGAGACAACCCCTTTAAGGACCTTGCATTTTTTGGGGTGACACGTTACTTTTTCGCTCCCTGCTTTCCCAGAGCCAAAACTTTTTTTTATTTTTCCACCTATGTAGACATATGAGGGCTTTTATTTTGCGGGACAGGATGTACTTTCTAATGGTGTTATTCACTGTACTATAGAATATACTGGGAAACCGCAAAAAAATTCCAAGTGGGACAAAAAAACGTACTTGCGCCATGTTTGTGGTTTTTTTGGGCGTTCACTCTCTGGTATAAATGATGTGTTCCCTGTATTCTGCAGTTTGATACGTTTCCGGCAACACCAAACATGTAGGGTTTTTGGTACCGTAAAATAATTCCGAACATTTTCTATTTTTGAAATTTGCGCCACGGCACCGTTTTCAGCGACCAATAACTTTTTTGTATTAACACCTATGGACTTCAGCGAGGCAGCATTTTTTTTGCGGGCTGAAGTGTACTTTTTATTGCTACCAGTTTAAAATACATGTGACTTTTTTGATCAATTATATTCCAATTTTTAGAGGACGTAAAATGACCAAAAACGCAATTTGGGCGTTTGGGATTTTTTTTTCTTCTATGGTGTTCAGCGTTACGGGATAATTGGTGTTATATTTTAATAGATCAGGCTTTTTCGGACGTGGTGATACCAAATCTGTGTAACTTTTTTATTATTTAATTTTTTTTTTATTTGTAAAATTACATTTATTTTTTTTTACACATTAATTTTTTTTTTTTTTTTTACTGTAACTTTGAGTTCCTCTAGGGTGCTTCACCACTAGGGGGTGTGATCGTTTCTACAACCTAATGAATTGTATAGACAGTGCATTAGTGTGTACAAATATGGAGGTTTCACTACTTCCTGCCTGAGGCAGGAAGTAGTACAACCGAAAACATGGCAGCGATGGAAGCCTTCACGAGGCTAACTGATTGGAACCCAGCGATTTCACCGCGGGGGCTCCGATTGGAGTGAGGAACAGCAGCCAAAAAGGATGAGAACAGAGAAATGGTCTGTGGTCACCACCTGCAGAACCACTCCTTTATAGGGTTTGTCTTGCTAATTGCCTATTATTTCTACCTGTTGTCTGCTCCATTTGCACAACAGTAGGAGAAATTGAATCACAATTAGTGTTGATTCATAACTGGACAGGTTAATTTCACAGAAGTGTGATTGACTTGGAGTTACTTTGTGTTGTTTAAGTGTCCCCTTTATTTTTTTTGAGCAATGTAAAATGAAAACTCTACATATTTGGCATTGCTGGAATCATATCAACCTGCAGAATACAGATAATATATAATTTATACCACAGATTGAACGGCCATAAAAGCAAAACCCCCGCAAACATGGCGCAAGTGCATTTTTTTTTTCACATTTTGCCCCACTCCGAATTTTTTTGCAATTTCCCAGAATATTCTATGGTACGGTGTATGACGCTATTAAAAATGCACTTTATACCACAAAATAAAAGCTCTCATATGTCTATGTAGATGGAAAAATAAAAAAGTTGATTGTCATACCTTGTCAGCAAAGTAATGTCTAGGTGGACTCTAAAACTGACCGCAGAATGCCAGCTTGTCTGATCCAACCAGCATGTTGATAAATAAGCTGGTATATAATGCAAGATATGTAAGGTTTATTTGCCGCACCACTGCCCTGTATGAAGGTGCCTTCAACCAGTTCCCACCAATGACAAGAAATTTCCATCAGTTGGAACAATCATTTTAGTCCTGTAAATGCCAATGATTATACAGTGAGGTTGTTAAAGGGGTTGCCCCACTACATTGATCTCACCTCAATCCTGTTTTCATTTTGAATTCAGGGGTGTGTTTACTGGAAAAACCAAACTACGCAACTCCTAAAAGATAATAGGTAGGAGAAACCTAACGATGCATATTCCCGGCATTACAACCATATAGAAACAAATCAAACCACTAGAACAAATAAATGCCTATGGGTACAAATACACTAAAAAATAACTTTTATTACATAATCATTAAAAATGGGAAAAACCCTAATATAAACCGATTAAGCTATAGAACAAGTGTAAACATACACAACTATCTATCAGGGCACCCGCCCCGAAAGGGGCGACTCCACACCGGAACACCCTACCTATACCCATCAGTACCAAAAGTTACACTAAACACAACAATATGACACACGGGACACAAAAAGACCTGACAGTGAGGACAAAAAAGGCAAGGTCTTTTTGTGTCCCCTGTGTCATATTGTTGTGTTTAGTGTAACTTTTGGTACTGTTGGGTATAGGTAGGGTGTTCCGGGTGCCCTGCTTACAGATAGTTGTGTATGTTTACACTTGTTTTATAGCTTAATAGGTTTATATTAGGGTTTTTCCCATTTTTAATGATTATGTAATAAAAGTTATTTTTTAGTGTATTTGTACCCATAGGCATTTATTTGTTCTAGTGGTTTGCTTTGGTGTGTTTACTGGCTTCTACTAGCCTGCAGTACAAGCCAGGTCTGTAGCTATAGCAACCAGTGCTGGCAGCCTATCAGGAGAGATCAAACAGGTCTGTAGCTATAGCAACCAGTGCTGGCAGCCTATCAGGAGAGATCAAACAGGTCTGTAGCTATAGGAACCTGAGGAGCTGATGCAGCCCATACAAGAGGGGATATCTAGGAAGAGCTAGGACACTGCTATATATGTCCATTAACAAAGTGACTTGTTTTTACAAGATCTTTAACATAAAAAGCAATCCTTGTAGTGAGACAACCCCTTTAAACATGTTTTCTGACCTTTAATAAAGGAGCAGGGGCACGAGGCTCCAAATAGAATAAAATGAAGATGGGTATAATAACCAGCTTAAAATCTCCGTCCGCATCATTGATGTCAACTACCAACTACTTCTAAGGGAGAATACTCATAGTCCAATGGGGAATGGCACAGTTTTGTTACTGTTAGTTCCATACAGATCCAATGGAAAAAGTTCTCAAAATTCTTCCATATGAAAATGGAGACAGATAGGGGAACAGTATGGCCCCATACATTGCTATAGGTGCCATAGTCTGGCTATCTACAACTCTGAGCCATTATATGTTCATGTCCATGGGGCCTTACATGAAGATACAGTAGATGTCTTCTGAAAAAAATACCACAACATGTCTACTTGTTATCATACCTCCCAACTTTTAGAGACTGCAAAGAGGTACACATCAGGCCACGCCTCTAACCACACCCAGGTACATGACATCATACAGTGCTTTACCCCATAACCACGCCCACCTCACAATCATGCCCCGCCCCTTCAACTGACCAGCGCCAACACAACAGCAGCGTTACTGGGTCTATAAATATGTATTTATATAAAGTAATGTATTGTATAAACAGAAATCCATAAATAGCTGTAAGATAAATAAATATATATATATATATATATATATATTTATATATACACTCACCGGCCACTTTATTAGGTACACCATGCTAGTAACGGGTTGGACCCCCTTTTGCCTTCAGAACTGCCTCAATTCTTCGTGGCATAGATTCCACAAGGTGTTGCCACGATGCTCAATTGGTACCAAGGGGCCCAAAGAGTGCCAAGAAAATATTCCCCACACCATGACACCACCACCACCAGCCTGAACCGTTGATACAAGGCAGGATGGATCCATGCTTTCATGTTGTTGATGCCAAATTCTGACCTACCATCCGAATGTCGCAGCAGAAATCGAGACTCATCAGACCAAGCAACGTTTTTCCAATCTTCTACTGTCCAATTTCGATGAGCTTGGGCAAATTGGAGCCTCAGTTTCCTGTTCTTAGCTGAAAGGAGTGGCACCCGGTGTGGTCTTCTGCTGCTGTAGCCCATCTGCCTCAAAGTTCGCCGTACTGTGCGTTCAGAGATGCTCTTCTGCCTACATTGGTTGTAACGGGTGGCTATTTGAGTCACTGTTGCCTTTCTATCAGCTCGAACCAGTCTGCCCATTCTCCTTTGACCTCTGGCATCAACAAGGCATTTCCGCCCACAGGACTGCCGCTCACTGGATGTTTTTTCTTTTTCGGACCATTCTCTGTAAACCCTAGAGATGGTTGTGCGTGAAAATC
Organism: Phyllomedusa bahiana; assembly: GCA_025379985.1. Classification (NCBI taxonomy): domain Eukaryota; kingdom Metazoa; phylum Chordata; class Amphibia; order Anura; family Hylidae; genus Phyllomedusa; species Phyllomedusa bahiana. Next base: position 23,607 of record JAODAL010042988.1, on the reverse strand, counting down.
CTGGGAGATCAGCAGTTTCTGAAATACTCAGATCAGCCCTTCTGGCACCAACAACCATGCCACGTTCAAAGGCACTCAAATCACCTTTCTTCCCCATACTGATGCTCGGTTTGAACTGCAGGAGATTGTCTTGACCATGTCTACATGCCTAAATGCACTGAGTTGCCGCCATGTGATTGGCTGATTAGAAATTAAGTGTTAACGAGCAGTTGGACAGCTGTACCTAATAAAGTGGCCGGTGAGTGTATATATATATATATATATATATATATATATATATATATATAATACCTCTATATAATGGTCATACAGTGACTGAATAATACCCCTACACAGTACAGTGACATGTGATGGACTGGTGTCAGTACGGTGACACGTGATGGACTGCGGTCAGCACGGTGACACATGATGGGGGATGGGTTAGTATAGCGACATATAGAGGGTCAGTACATTAAAACATGAGTTAGTGCAGCACCAGCCGCCTGTAACTGAGGCCAGCAGTAGAACACTTAGCAGGGGCAGAAACTTAGGTGCTTACTTTGTGATGAGAGCTGGCAACCTGGAGAGCACAGGAGCACATGCTGGGGGTGATGCACTACCTTATAGACAGCACGAGCTGCTAGAAACTCCTGCTCAACCTAACTACACTGTGAGCAGGAGGAGGTGGTGTGTGTGCTTGTGGCAGCACAGCACAGAGGGGGCGTGGCCAATACGCAGAGGGGGCGTGGCCAAAACTCGCTGCAGCCTCAGATCTGAGATTCGGGACTTTAAGCTACGCGGGACGCCGGGACACACCTCCACATTCGTGAATGTCCAGGCCAAATTGGGACAGTTGGGAGGTATGTTGTTATAACAGTGATTACAAAAATCACAGCAACAAAAAAATTTATTGTACCACCAATGCCAACGTCATCTGGGTTCTCCGATAGGAGTTCCCCCATTATTAATTACATAGCAATGTGTCACCACTAAAGAATCAAGTCCCATGATGCGTCCCTTCTTGGCTGGAAACATTGTGCATCCATTTCTTTTGAGCAGCACAATGGACCTCTTGTATAAACTAGTGCTGGCAAATAGTGAGGTGTTTCTCGTAACCAGTCAGATTGCAGCTTTCATTATTTTGATAACTCTCTGAAGCTAAAAATAAAATATAAATGAAGACGAGACAGACACGGGGTCTCTTCTGACGTCAGACATCTAGGTCTCCAAGTCCAGATTACTAAATGACTACTGAAGTGATCTGCTGTAGATCACACTTATGTTAATGCCTCGGGCACAATATTTGCAGGCAAAGTTCAAGGGGTTGTCCTTGTTACATTTTAATTTTACGCTTCTCCAGCAAATGGTGCATGTCAATCAGTGGTCACATGCCATATCCTTGACATTACTGCTCAGGAAGTGAATGACTCGTGACAGGTGACGTCAAGAATATAGCATGTGGCCACTGATCGGGTACATCGGTCACGTGCCATTTACAGCATTTGGAAATAAGCAGGAGAGTGGGAGACACCACCGGCAGAGTCAGCGCAGAAAAAGCAGTAAATGTCAGTGTGTGTCAGTATCTCACAACGGTAATCATCCCCTCACATTTTTGAAAATATTGTATTATGTCTTTTCACGGGACAACACTGAAGATGTGACACTTTAATACAATATAAAGTAGTCAGTATACGGCTTGTATAACAGTGTAAATTTGGTGTGCCCTCAAAATTACTCAACACACAGCCATTAATGTGTAAACCACTAGCAACAAAAGTGAATACACCCCTAACGGAAAGTTGTTTCCAATTTGCCATTTTCCCTCCACGGTGTCATGTGACCCATTAGGCTATGTTCACACGGCTTAAAACTGGACGTATTTCAGTCCGTAATTACGTGCCGGAGTGCGCAAATTACGGCTGTAATACGTCCCAGTCATTACGGTAATCCACAGTTCTCATAGAGAACTATGGATTACGTCTCCTCTCCCTGCTCGGCGAATCCGCCGCGGGGGGAGATAATTGACATGTGAATTACCAGCGGCGTATACGCGCCGCTGGTAATGCAAGTCTATGGGCCGGCGAGGTGCCGGCCCACCGACCACACGGCGTAATTGCGGGGCGTAATTACGTCCCGCAATTAAGCCGTGTGAACCTAGCCTTAGTGTTACAAAGTTTCAGGTGTGAATGGGGAGCAGGTGTGTTAAATTTCGTGTTATCGCTCTCATACTGGTCACTGGAAGTTCAACATGGCCCCTAATGGCAAACAACTGTCTGAGTATCTGAAAAAAAAAAAAAAAAGAATTGTTGCTCTACATAAAGATGGCCTAGGCTTTAAGAAGATTGCCAACAGAGGGTAAAGAGTTGGGGGGTTAGCCTGTCAGTCCGCAGACCATGCGCTGCACACTGCATCAAATTGGTCTGCATGGCTGTCATCCCAGAAAGAAGGCTATTCTGAGTGAAAATGGGCACATTGGGCTACATGCATGAAATTTGGCGTGAACACGCCAAATTTCATGCACAGATTAATGGCATAGAATGTGCCTGATTCATAAACCCGCTCTACAGCAGGTCATAAATTAGGCGCATTCTACGCTCGGGTGACAGTTCTGGATCAGGTATGCCACTTTGAAAGGGGTATGCCTGTTTCAGCTGTAATGCACCCAGAAATGCCGTAGCAAAGCTACAAGTATGTAGCTTTGCTACGGTTAGGGTATGTTCACATGGCGTAATTGTGTCGCGCATTTCGCCGCTTATTTGCGATTAATACGCAGCGAGATGCGCACCACAATTACGGTAATCCATAGCTCTCGGAGAACTATGGATTACGCCTTGTCCCCCATGCGTACAGTACGATCGCATTGTACACGCAGGGAGATAAGTGACGTGGCAATTACTCACTGCGAGTAATACCTGTCAACGGGGCCGGCGGGCTGCCAGCCCCCATGCTTCGGTAGTACGCGCTGATCAGCGCGACTCCCAAAAAACTCGCCGTGTTGCGCTGCGTACTGTACGCGCCGCAATTATGCTGTGTGAACATACCCTTCTAGTGCGCCTTGCCTCCCTATGTAATGCGCCTGGGAGTGGTGTGCGGGAGATTTAAAAATGTATGAACGGGGCTGTGTCTGATATCGGGCTGAAAAGGAGCCAGATATCTGGCGCAGCCCCATTCATACATGTCGCCCGTTGTGTCCAAAGTGTCAAGATTTTGTGTGGCCACCATTATTTTCCAGCACTGCCTTCACTCCATGGAGTTCACTAGAGCTTCACAGGTTGCAGTCACTGATATTCTCCTTCATGACAGAGCTGGTGGATGTTAGCGACCTTGCTCTCCTCCACCTTCTGTCTGAGGATGTTCCACAGATGCTCAATAGGATTTGGGTCTGGAGACATGCTTAGCCGGTCCAGCACCTTTACCCTCATTTTCTTTAGCAAGGCACTAGTTATCTTGGATATGTGTTTGGGGTCATTATCATGTTGGAATACTGTCCTGTGGCCCAGTTTCCGAGGGGAGGGAATCATGCTCTGCTTCAGTATGTCACAGTACATGTTGGCATTCATGGTCCCTTCAATGAACTGTAGCTCCCCACAGCCGGCAGCACTCATGCAGCCACAAACCATCACACTCCCACCAGCTTGCTTGACTACAGGCAGGACACACTTGTCTTTGTACTCTTCACCTGCTTGCCGCCACACACACTTGACACTATCTGAACCAAATAAGTTTATCTTTGTCTCATCAGACCACAGGACTTGGTTCCTGTAATCCATATCCTTAGTCTGCTTGTCTTCAGCAAACTGTTTTTGGGCTTTCATTATCTTTAGAAGAGTCTTCCTTCTGGGATGACAGCTATGCAGACTAATTTGATACAGAGTATGGTCTGAGAACTGACAGCCTAACCACCCACCTCTTTAACAGACCGCTCTTTGCCATGAGGTGCCATGTTGAACTTCCAGTGACCAGTACGAGAGCGTGTAAGAGCGATAACATCAAACTTAAAGGAGTTGTCTCATTAATAGCTTTCAGCCTCTGTCTGTGAATGGGAGTTGAATTGAGGGGCGTGCTAGCTTCTCTGCCTCTTCCCCCCTGCCTCTTCACCCTCCCTCTTCCCCCCTCCTCTCAGCACACAGGCAGCTATCTGGGATTGCTGCTAGAGTTAACCCTGTGTGTGCCTGCCTAGAGGTCTATGATTGCTAATAGCAGAACAGCTTACATATCTCCACATCTGCTTAGCTTACATATCTCCACATCTCCAGCAACAACAAACAAACCCTCTCAGAACAGAGGCAGGAAAGCTGCAAAGTGTTACTCAGGATGTGTCCCTAGTACAGCATGAACTGTTCACAATCTGTATAGTATTATTATAGTTACAGCTCCACAGACATCATGATTATAGTAAGAAACAGGGTCACTGCTGTCACATCTATTGATCAGATTCACCTCTGCTCAATCTGTGTAGAGAGCAGGAGGAAGCAGGCACACACAGGGTTAATCCAGGCAGCATAGAAGCCAGAGTCCTCCCTCCTCCTCCCTCCACTACAGAAGCATTCTGTGCGGGAGGGGCTCTCTGCTCTGACCTGTCTTCAAAGGTGATGAGTCATTCAGACCTGACAGCCAGTAAGATAAGGATCAACAGGTCGGCTGCTATAGAAATTTGAGAAGCTGAGGCACTCCTATGAACAGGGCTAGCTCAAAATCAGTAGGACATTTGTAATGAACATATATTGCAAAGCTGCTTGTTTTTTAAAGATCTTTTAATTAAAACCCAATCATTGTAGCGAGACAAGCCCTTTAACACAACTGCTCTCCACTCACACCTGAGACTTTGTAATGCTAACGAGTCACATGACACTGTGGAGGGAAAATGGCAAATTAGGAACAACTTTCACTTAGGGGTGTACTCACTTTTGTTGCCAGCGGTTTAGACATTGATGACTGTGTGTTGAGTTATTTTGATGGCACACCAAATTTACACTGTAAGGACCCGTTTACACGGCAATGGACAAATACCAGTCGGTTTATCCGGTACTTGTCCGGTTTGTGCGCCGTGCACACGGCCGCGGGGAGGACGGCTTTTCTCCGCGATGAGCGTTGAGAAGCCTTCCCCCCTCACATTCACCGGACGGAAGAATGTGCATGTTGAATGTTTTACGGGCGGTCCGCGGTGGGAAAAACCGCGCAGTGGGGACTTCTGCACGGGTTTTCCATAGAAGCCCGCTGTGCTCGTTTGCGGCAGGTTTTTCAGACGGTCTGCAAAACCGCAAACCATCTGAAAAACCGGCCGCAAACCCATGCCGTGGGGACTTGGCCTAATACAAGCTGTACATGAAGTACTTGACATTGTATCAAAGTGTCATATCTTCAGTGTTGTCTCATGAAAAGATATACTACAATCTTTGCAAAAATGTGAGGGGTGTACTCACTTTTGTGAAATACTGTATCCTTTGTTTTTTGACAGATGGAAGATGTAGGGTGCTGCGCTTTTTCAAGTTATCCCCAAAAATTTTTTAAAGTGTATGTCCATGGAAAAGGTCGACTAGTGTATGTGCCCACGTTTGTATCTGTCATAAAAATATAAGCAAACCTACCCAATCAAATTGCAGGATAAACAGGTGACTGCCAATAGAAAAGCTGGTTAAAAAAGAAAACAAAAAGCAAAGATGGATGTTAAACTGATATACAAAACAGTGTATATTAGGAATATGCTTAGCATATATAGGTAGTCCCCAAATTCCGATGTTCCGACTGTCTCCTAGTTAGGAACCGGGGCTTTTATGACGTCATGCCCCATTAAGGTCTCCGCTCCTCACTAGTCAAACATCGGACCTTGGAGGTTCGTCGGGTCAACTGAAGACTTTCTTGTTACCGGAATTTCCCAACAGGCTGGAAAACGGGGTGGCAGCGCTAACTGGAGACTTAATACTCCAGCGTGAACCCCCGGGGATCATAATTGGTGATGGGCCTCAATGCAACGATTGTTATCAGCCTTGATTCCAATGATAAAAACATGCCCCCCCTTAAAAGGACACCATGTAGAGTGCCCCAGTTCTGTATGTTTTCGCTTTAACTGAAGTGGGGCACAACACCGCCCCTCATTGCAGGTTTGAACACATACTTATCTTATGGGTGCAGATTAGTACATGTGTTTATCAAGTGTGGTGTGGCATGCTGGCACTTGTAGTTCCACAGTGGGAGCTATGGACCTACTAGTGCAGCATGTCACATCACTCATGTTAAACACATATACTAACAGGGACACAGCCAACAAACAAGCGTGGAAGAAGTATTTAAATCACTATACAAAACTTTTTTTTTTTAAAAAATGGGGGGCTGGAGATATCTTAAAAAATGTACCTGTTTCGACTTACATACATATTCAACTTAAAGGGGTTGTCTCGCTACAAAGATTAGCTTTCAACATGTAGGGAACTAAATGAAGCTGTTTTCCAAATATATTGCGTTGTTCATCTTTTTTTGTTAAGGAGCTACAAGTGATTTTACCACCTTCCTGGCTCTCTCTGGTTCCCCAAGTGACCGACCTATGTACTTCTCCCCCCCTGCTGTTTGTTCTGTCTGATAGCAGGGAGTGACCTCATCACACAGGTCTCACAGAACTCCGGACAGTGAGAGCTTGTGTGTTATCTGATCTTTCAGACAAAAGACAGCAATTACTCTGTTTACATTAGCTCAGAAGCTTCTCTGGACCTCAGAGAAGGTAATTTGGCTAATCTAGACTGATAAACATAATAAACAGAGAAGTCTGAATACACAGAGCTCATATGCTAATTACAGACAGCTTGACCAGGATGTGACAGAGCAAAGCAGCATTATTTCACTCATGCATCCTATGAAACTTTGAGATGAGACAACCCCTTTAAGAACAAACCTACAGCCTCTATCCCATTTCTAACCCGAGGCTGCCTGTAAAGTATAAAATACACACTTTGCAGTATGGTCAAACATGACCTTACCTAGGCCCTAACTTTGGTCATTCCTTCATTTTCTGTGCTGTTTTGACAAAAGTAGTGAGAACATAGCTGCACCCGCTGTTATTGCTGGCAGTAAAGGCCCACGCGTATACCCATGTCCATAGATTATACATATATATATATATATATATATATATTATATATATTATAATATATATACATACACCTATACACATGCAGCTAGAGAGGACTTCTCTCCAGATCTGAGCCATCTCTTCTGTCATAGCAAAGTATAGCACCAATATTATAACTCCGGTGCTAAAAATGTACCTATGACCCAAACAGTGGATGCGGCCTTGTATAAGAGGGCTCCCCATACACAATACACTGTACAGAGAAGCCATGAGACGTTCTGAACCCATAAAGACAAGTCTGCACTAAAAGACTGATATCATATGAGAAGTCTAATAGAGAAACTAACCACCTTCCTATCCACAGAACCATGTAGTACTAGGTCAGCGGTGTTGTATATAGGGCAAGAACAGGTATCCTCAAACTGCGGCCCTCTAGCTGTTGGGAAACTACAACTCCCATCATGCCCACTGTTATAGCTTATATAAATGCATGATGGGAGTTGTAGTTTTCCAACAGCTGGAGGGACGCCGTTTGAGGACGCCTGGTCTAATGCCACATCCGCAATAGTACGATGTGTCTGATACGTACCTCATTCTTGTTCTGTCTATAAGGTTATTGTGCGATGGTGGAAAATCTCCCTCAGAAGTGAATTTCGGGAAACAAGACCGGGAGAACTAAAGATATCTCATGAGGACTTTGTGGATGACTCAACCCTGAATGGTAAGTGTGGACTCTTCACAAAGAGAATGAGTAACCAGATAGTCACCTACCTTCTGCCAAAGAAACTTGCCAGTAGCCGTGATGCTTGTTTTGATCCGGTGCAGATCTTTCTGATTTCTTCTTTTACACTCAGTGTTCACGTTGTGAAATGCTTTATTCCCCTGCAATCTGTAGATTAGATTTCCTAAAATGGCTTAAGTGCAGCTCCGTGCCTCTGATTCATACTCCGCTTGCATGGAAGTAGTAGAACCAACTTCCTTGATTTTTTTTTTTTTTTTTTTAGACTAAACTCCCCATCGTTCCTCCCTCACTTGACTCCACCTCTCCTAGCAAACCCTAACCCTCAGAATGAAAAGCAGTCTGTCTATCTGACTTGCATGCCTCTATGCTCATATCGACGAAATCACAGAAAACCTATTTTCATGGGAGCACTGCCAGAAATACCTCCGCTCCTCTGTGGCAGAGATAAACAGAAGCCCTTATTATTTCTCCATTAGCTTGCTATGGAGGAATTAGTGCAGTATAATTATTTGTGTAATTGTCACAGTCATGGGCCTGGTATAGCTCCACAACATAAAAATGTATACAGTAAATACGTAAACCAGTCTGCCAGAACATTAAAACCTAATATTGTGTAGTTCTTCCACATGTTCCTGTTGAGGAATCGACTCCATAACCTCTTCCTGACAGCCGGTTATAATAATGTGGCTCTAAGTTTTATTCCTCCTCGCCTTCCAAGAGCCATAACGTTTTTATTTTTCCATCTACATAGACATATGAGAGATTTTATTTTGCGGGACAAGATGTACTTTCTAATGGTGTCATTGCCTCTAAAATAGAATATACTGGGAAACCGCAAAAAAAAAAAATCTTATTCGGATGAAATTTGAAAAAAAACCATAATTGCAGAGGTTCTGTTTTTATTGATGTGTTATCTCTATTCTGCAAGATTTTGGCAATACCAAATATGTTCTGTTTTTCTGTTTTCTATTTCTTAAATTTGCACTGCAGTGCCATTTTCTGCGACCAATAACCTTTTTGTTCTTTCAGCTTTGGACCTGAGTGAGGGTGTGTTTTTTTGCGGGCTGAAGTGTACTTTTTATTGGTACCATTTTTGAAAAGATGTTACTTTTTGATCACTTTTATTCCAATAGTTAGGGGATGTGAAATGACCAAAAAAAACACAATTTTGGCGTTTGCAATATTTTTCTTCTACAGTGTTCAGCATACGGAATAAATGATGTTGCATTTTAATACAGCGGGCTTTTACAGATGCGATGATAGCAATTATGTGGAACTTTTGCATTTAATCCTTTTTTATTTGTAAAATGGCAAAAGGAGGGGGTGATTTGGACTATATATATATATATTAATAATATTATATATATTTATATATATTTATATATTATATATATTATAATTATATTTAAGCGGTTGCCGCTCTGGGATCGCTAGAGTCCATGTGACAGAGGCACAGTGGGGTTTTCTGGGTTCAACACAGGGCATCTGAGTTTTATTTAGCACAGCAGTATTACGCATACACCTGAGTGCCAAACATAAAACATAAAATAAATTCCTGCTCGCCTGAGCGCTGACTTACACAATGTAGTTTTCCCTCAATACACCTTATAGTCCTCCACTGGCAACATGAAAGCTCCAAGGTCGCTCTCCTGGGCTCCTTCCCAGATCAGATCATTTAAAATGTGTAGCAGAATTAAACCTGGTACTAGCTCTTTGAGGCGCTAAATCCTGGCCTGGAACATGGGGCGTATGCACCCACCCAACACTTTGCCTACTCCCAATAAGAACCGTCCCAGGTTTTGGCTGAAGCAACCATACTAACGCTAAACGGACGCAAACCACTTACTGTGACTGACACAACATAAACGAACGGCTCCTACCTCACCAAGGCCAGGTAACCTTGGTGACATGTCACTTTTTACCTCTTCCCCATGTGTATGCAAGAAATCTAGGAATGTACACACCACTATAGACCTTCCCAACTGTCACCTTAATATATATATATATTATATAGAATTGAGAAAAATCCATGAACGGTTTTTTTCTCCTTTATCAAGGTTGGGGGGGGGGTGGTTGTCATTTTTGGGGAATATTTTTTTTCATTTTCCCCTTTGGTAAAATTGGCTTTTTAACACCTTTTGATCTATGCCAAAAGGGGATTTTGGGCTTTTTCTGAAGGCAAAAGGGGGCCCAACCCTTATTTTCATTTACCTAATTTAAACCATATTATTTATTATTGTAAGGGTTTGCCGCTCGGGGGAAATCGCAGTAGAGTCAATGTAGAAGGGCACATGGGGTTTTCTGGGTTCAAACCCGGCCCCCCCCGAGTTTTTTTAGCCAGCAGGTATTACGATAAAAAGTGTGCAAACAAAAAACAAAAATAAAATTCCCATGTCGCCGGGGACTTACCAATGAGTTTTCCTCAATACCCTTATAGTCTCCACTGGCAATGAAAGTCCGGTCGCTCCCCGGGCCCCTTCCCAGATAAACTCTTTAACCTTTTGTAGTATACCCTGGTTACCCTTTTTATGAAGGCCAGCTAAATCCTGGCCTGGAACTGGGGCGTATGCCCCACCCAACACTTTCCCTCTCCCATAGAACCGCCCCGGGTTTTTGGCTGAGAAACCTACAAAGAAAAACGGACGCAAACACTTATGTGACGGGCCCAAAAACATAAAGAACGGTCCTACCTCCCCGGGCCCAGGTAATTTTGGTGCATGTCACTTTTTACTTTTCCCCCATGTGTTGCTGAAAAATTTGAATGTCCCACACCCTTTTGACCTTCCCGTTCCCCTTTAATATTATTATTATATAGATTGAGAAAACCCTTGGCACTCCAAATATTTACAGCAAAAGGTGATTTATTCTCCCATGCTACAGTAGCATGGGAGAATAAATCACCTTTTGCTGTAAATCTTTGAAGGGCCATGGATTTTTCTCACTTTTATCTATGGATGAGCTCTTGTATAGGAGTTATCGCTGCGGGCTCCCATCCCTTTGACCGCCTTTGAAGGAGTGCTGCTGTTTTTTGCTATTTTAAATATAGATTGTAAGCTCTCGCGAGCAGGGTCCTCATACCTCTAGTCTCATTTGTAAGTTCTTTTAATGTGTAATGTCTGTATGTACACCCTCTAAATTGTAAAGTGCTGCGGAATATGTCGGCGTTATATAAATAAAATTGTTATATATATATATATATACACACACACACACATACTTTCATTTGTTTTTTACACGTACCTCGAGTCCCCCCAGGATACTTGACCACTAGGGAGCTCGATCATTAGTAAGTCCTTCTGCATTGTATAAGTAATATAGGAAGGTGAGTAAAAATGGCGGTTTTATATCTCTCTCTCTCGTCCGTGCCAATGCTTGTGCATACATCCCCCTGTGCGTTCCCGTCTGCGACCTGTGCACTGCATCTCCTTTGCCTGCATTTTCTCGTCCGCGACCTGGGCCGGACAGAACGATCGGCCAACAGCCGGTAGTGCTTTAGCTGGGCGTAAACCGACCTAGGCTCAAACTCCGTTGCCAAGCACATGTAAATCAGCCCGTTCTCATAAACCATAGCACTTTGCTAATGGTAACCAAGGATGTACATGCTTAGATTGTTGGTCTTTTCATTTAAAACTATGATCTTCGTAGTAAGACAACCCCTTTAAGCTTTGTTCTCCCTACTGATAAAGACTTTGAAACCCAAAAGGAATATTTTCTTCCCGATTCCAAAATTGGCATCAGACTGGATCTAAATGCTTTGTCCAGCTACATAAGAATTAATATTATTTAGCTGTAAGTAGTAATAAGCCATTTTTCTGTTCCTGCTGTGACCAGCTCCTCAGGAAGGCTATTCCACAGATTCACAGTTCTCATAGTGAAGAAGACTTTTCTCCTCTGGAGATTGAATCCTTTCTCCTCTAGACAAAGGAAATGTCCTTGGTTTTACATGAAATAGTTTTTCTCCATACTTTTTGTAGGGGCCATTTATATATTTCTATAAATCAATCATGCCTCCCTGGAGCCGTTTTTCTCAAGACTAAATAAGTTTAATTATTTAACCTCTCCTCATAACTAAGATGCTCCATTCCCCTTATTAGTTTGGTTGCTCGTTTTTGCACTCTCTCTAGCTCCACTCTTCTCTCTTACATCCTTTCTATATATTGGAGCCCAGAACTAAACAGCATATTATAAGTAAGGCTGCACCAATGCATTGTATACCAGTAATACTACATCCCTATCCCACGAGTCCATGTCTCTTTTAAAGCATGCAAATATCCTGCTGGCCTTAGAGGCAGCTGATTGACATTGCATGCTGTGATCTACAAGTACACCCAGATCTTCCTCAACAAGCGATTCTCCCAGTCTTTCATCCCCTAGGACATATGATGCCTGCAGATTATTCGCACCCAGATGCAGAACCTTATATTTATCTACATTGAACCCCATTTGCCAAGTGGATGCCCAAACACTCAGTGTGTACAGGTCTGCTTATAATTTATGAACATCTTCCATAGATTGCACTACATTACACAGCTTGGTGCTATTAATAGCCACCACTATATCATTAATAAATACATTGAATAAAAGAGGACCCATTACTGAGCCTTGGGGTCACCACTTATAACCGGGGACCATTCAAAGTAGCAATCATTTACCACCACTCTTTGAGTACGATCCGAAAGCCAGTTTTTACTCCAGTTACACACTGTTATTTCTAACCCAATAGACTTTAATTTACCCAATAGGCGGTTATGAGGCACAGTGTCAAACGCCTTTGCAAAGTCTAAAAACACTATATGCACAAGTTAACTGTTAAGAAAAGCAAAAACAGGAATATGAGACGAGATGAATGAGTGAGTGGCTTCCACAGATACTGACAGACAAAAGATGCTGCTCGAGATAGTAATGCTGGAGAAGTTCTGCTCCTCCATACACTACTGTTACCTGGATACCAGGGTCACATGACCTGTGTGGTGGTCACATGATAAGACACTGCTGGAGGTAGTAATACTGGAGAAGTTCTGCTCCTCATACACTACTGTTACCTGGATACCAGGGTCACATGACCTGTGTAGTGGTCACATGATAAGATGCTGCTGCAGGTAGTAATACTGGAGAAGTTCTGCTCCTCCATACACTACTGTTACCTGGATACCAGGGGTCACATGGCATACATGTGTTGGTCACATGACTGTTTTTTTTTTTTTTTCATACAATTGCTCCATGGCAGCCAATACTATAGACAGGAATGTAGACTGTACCATTTTTTTTCTAGATAGCCCACTACACTGGTATAAAAGAGATACAGGAGCAGAATTTTTAATACGTGTTTATTAGAAAATGTTTTAAATTAAAAAAAATGATTTTCTATTATAAGCAGTTAAGACTTATTACAAAGTTGACAACCCCTTTAAGTTCCCCTATGTACATTAGTCTCTCTCTCTGAATTTCCTTCTGTGAGCTCTGACAGCACAGCAGTGAGAGAATTGCTAGATGGTCCTTTGCCAGCTATGACCTAAGAGGTGTCATTATTTTCAGCAATGGCCTGATAATTGTGAAGAAATCCCTTCCCCAGTGCAGAAAAAAAGTCTGTCTCTTTCCATAGTACAATAGAGTGATTATTACATCATTACCTACTATTTGTAATGAGTCTATGAAGAGATAAGCAGCGCCAGCTATAAAGTGAGATTAGTTTGCCCTGCATTTCAGGAGTTTTATTTCTCAACCAAAGAAGGTCAATATCTTATATGTAAGTTTTAATTGCATAGGATTGCCGAAATAAAAAATACCGCAAAAAATTCTAAAGAAAAACATTTTTTTCCGAGAATATTGGTTTTAACAAAAACAATCCTTTCTGTTGGAAGTGTCCCTTTAATTTCCAGATACCTCACCTCACACAATCTCCGCTCCTCACAGGACCGTATTCTCTGCTTTCCTCCTGCCTGCTTTCCTCACAGCCGTCTCCAAGGCTTCTCCCATGCATCCCCCACACTGTGGAATTCACTTCCACAACACATTGGTCTCTCCTCCACTTCTAAAACTTTTAAAAAGTAACATAAAAACCCATCTCTTCAGGATAGCGTACAATGTACAATAACCCCGCTGCCACTGCACCAGAATACAAACATTTGCCCTTAGGTTGTAAGCTCTCACAGACAGGATCCTTCTGCATCAGTTTGATATTTAGTGCATTTAGATCCCTTTGCTTGTACAGCGCACTGGAATTAATGGCGCTCTAAATCAATAATAATAATGTTGGAACTGGCAGGAGCTTGTTCATTACAGCCGGTAACGGCTGCTAACACCTGGGAACAGAGCCGGCTCTGATCCCTGCTGTTAACGTTTAAGCAGGGGGCCTTATTCCTTTAGACACCGCGATCAATGCTCTCATTCCTCCCTCCGATCGCCCCAACCACAACGTAATTGTGGGGTGATGATTGGTTGTCATGGCAGCCGGAAGCCTCATGTAGGCTTCCATAGCTACCATATATGTACACCTATTGCACCCTGCCATAGTGAATGAAAATCCTATATATGTACAGTACAGTAGTATATACAATATATGACATCATTTGTCCCGTACGCTGAACACCATAGAAGAAAAAATAATCCAAGCGCCAACATTTTTGTTTTTTTTTTGTTCATTTCATATCCCCAAAAAATGTAATAAAAGGTGAACAAAAAGTTGTAAGCGTCCCAAAATGGTTTTACACTTCAGCCTGCAAAAATTGAGCCCTTGCTCAGATCCATAGGTGGAAAAACAAAAATAAATATTGGTCACATATTGGTTTCAGCAAAAATGATAAAAATAGATTTTTATATTTATTTTTTCGAGTACTATAACATAACAAAACCTATACACCACAGGTGTCAAACACAAGGCCCGCGGCCTTGTGTTTTGCGGCCCGCGATCTCCCTGCTCCGCACAGCTGTTTTACCACAGCCGTGCAGAGTCAGTCAGCAGTACAGGGAGAAGGCAGGAGGGATCGTTTCCCTCCCACCTTCTCCCTTTGTATGTACTGTGCTCGGTGAGCGATGTACATAGGGCGTCGCAGGGGGCGTGACGCGCCTCTTTGCTCACGCCCCCTGTGACGATGGGTCTCCTCGCCGGCAGCCTCTGCCGCCGAGGAGATCTCTGGGAGCTGCGTGAGGGCGTAAGCGGCGTGACGTCATGCTGCGTACACCGGACACAGCTCCCGAAGTGACCGGACTGCGCTACACGGACACGAGGTAAGTAGTTTTTTTTTTATTTTATAATCATTAGGGGGCATCTGCCTGGCTACTGAGGGGGCTATGGGGCATCTGCCTGGCTACTGAGGGGACTACTGGGGGTTCTGCCTGGCTACCGAGGGGGCTACTGGGGCATCTGCCTGGCTACTGAGGGGGCTACTGGGGCATCTGCCTGGCATACTGAGGGGGCTACTGGGGCATCTGCCTGGTACTGGGGCATCTGCCGGGCTACTGGGCCATCTGCCTGGCTACTGAGGGGGCTACTGGGGCATCTGCCTGGCTACTGAGGGGACTACTGGGGATCTGCCTGGCTACTGAGGGGCTACTGGGGCATCTGCCTGGCTACTGGGGCATCTGCCTGGATACTGAGGGAGCTACTGGGGCATCTGCCTGGCTATGAGGGACTACTGGGGCATTTGCCTGGTACTAGGGACTACTGGGGCATCTGCCTGGCTACTGGGGCATCTGCCTGGCTACTGAGGGGGCTACTGGGGCATCTGCCTGGTGACTGAGGGGACTACTGGGGCATCTGCCTGGCTACTGAGGGGACTAATGGGGCATCTGCTTGGTTTACTGAGGGGACTACTGGGGCATCTGCCGGCTACTGGGCATCTGCCTGGCTATGAGAGGGCTACTGGGGCATCTGCCTGGCTACTGAGGGGGCTATGGGGCATCTGCCTGGCTACTGGGGCATCTGCCTGGCTACTGAGGGGGCGAGGGGCATCTGCCTGGCTACTGGGGCATCTGCCTGGCTACTGAGGGGCTATGGGGCATCTGCCTGGTACTGGGGCATCTGTCTGGCTATTTGAGGGGGCATGGGGCATCTGCCTGGCTACTGAGGGGGCTACTGGGGCATCTGTCTGGCTACTGGGGGACTATGGGGATCTTCATGGCTACTGGGGACTTATGGGCATCTACATAGCTACTGGGGGGACCATGGGGCATCTACATGGCTACTGGGGACTATGGGGCATCTGCATGGCTACTGGGGGACTATGGGGCATCTGCATGGCTACTGGGGGGACTATGGGGCATCTGCCTGGCTACTGGGGGATTATGGGGCATCTGTCTGGCTACTGGCGGACTATATGGGGCATCTACATGGCTACTGGGGACTATAGGGCATCTCCCTGGCTACGGGGGGTTATGTGGGGCATCTCCCTTTCTATATGGGGCATATTACATGGCTGCAGAGGGCATATTACTATCTGGCTACAGGGGGCAAAAATACCTATCTACCTACATGGGCAGATATAACTGTCATCTACAGGGGGCTTTATAGCCAATTAACTACCTACAAGTAGTTCTAAAATTATGTCGGCCCTTTAAGGTACGCCGTGAGACTGATGCGGCCCCCGGTGAAAACGAGTTTGACACCCCTGCTCTACACATTTGTTATCACTGAAATCGTATTGACCTGCAGAATATAGATAATACATAACTAATGCTGAAAACTGGACTCCATAAAAACAAAACTCCCGCAAAAATAGCGCTATTGCGTTTTTTTCATTTTTCAACAAACAGAATTTTTGGTGGGTTCCCAGTACATTCTATGCTACGGTAAATGGCCCCATTAAAAAGTACACGTTGTTCCACAAAGAAAAGCCCTCATATGTCTATGCAGATGGAAAAATACATAAGTTATGGCTCTTGGAAGGTGGGGAGGAAAAAATGAAAACCAATTATCCGAAAATGGCAGCGACCTTAGTGGCTACAGGCTTGGCCTCTGTGCTATATTCCTAGTGTGATGGGGTACATATTTGCAGTGTGTAAGGCAAGGGCTTGCCAAAGAGGGGCCACTGCAATTATACAATACCGTAACCATGAAGGGGTGTACTTGGTCAGCAACTGTTTAGGTAGGTAGTATGTGTAAAGCCCTATTCACATCAGATTTTAGTACATGACTGGTATCCATCAGATATTTAGAACAAGGTATTCTGATCGATACTGAGGTTGGGCCATAGGGAGTCTACATCACAAACATAGGGCGACATGTCAGAAAAGAGGCACCGCCACGCCAGTTTTAAGAAGCATTAAATGAATGTATAGTGCACCTGAATGAATAAACCTGTCAAAAATCTGGCGTATGTTATACCTTGCATAGCATATTTGAGGTGCCTAACAGACGCATAGCATATCATTGCTAGCATATTTGATGCGCCTAATTTAGCATTCAAATGTGTCGTGCCTGACGTAAAATGCGCCTAGTTTTGGTGTACGACAGTTCATTTATATAGAGAATAGGGCGTCAACAGTTTTTTGCAGCAAAATACACCAACAAAATGGCGCAGCCCTAGTGGGCCATGTCACCCATAGTCTTTTTGTGGACTATATTTGCTATTTTCTGTTCATATATGCTTTTTTGTGGCAGATCATGCTTTTGAGTTAGGCACATATACTGGGAAACAGAGAACACATAGCCCAAAAGAGACATGTGTCTGCTCATTATTGTACAGTAGTTCCGCTGTGGTATGCATCAGAATATTTTTTTCAAGAATCTCCAAAGGATACCTGCGATGTATTGCTGAAACAAGATATGAATGGGGGTCTAACAGCCACTTGAATGGCAGGACTTAAAGGGGTTGTCTACTTTATGATGTCTATATAATGGTAAATCGTACAATTTTCTAATTCACATGTAATAAAAATTTTGCTCCTGCACCTATTTAATATCAGTGTAGTTGGCCCCTATCTAGGAAAGTAAAATGGTATAGCCCAAATTCTTGTTCATAGTAATGGCTGCCATGGAGTAACTGTATGGAAAAACAGTCATGTGACCACCACCATATATCATGTGACTCCTGGTATTCAGGTAACAGTAGATTATTGGAGAACCGTCAGCAGTGTCTATATAGACCATGCTGATATAAACCGTTATGAATGGTCTGACATGACACTTGGTTGCCTCTCGCCTCCCTTAAACGTGCCTGGAGTTGTGTGACATTCATCATCCTGTTCCACAGAGAACTGTTTACAATGAAGCAGTCATCAGTGTGTGACGTAGCCAAAGGACGTCCACTTCTTTACCTTTCTGTGACTCTCTCAGTCTCTATGTTGCAACCTGCTGATGACACTCTAAGCTCAATGGCCACTTTGGTCTGAGAGCATCCTGCTTGGAAAAACCACTGGAATGGACATAAAACTTAACTTTTACTTAGTTAATTGAAATATAGAGCCATAAAGTGAGATCAAATGTCAAAATTCAAAAAATCCTAACAAAGAATACAGTGTGGTATCTGTCTCTTGTACACCCTATAACACACACTACCTATCAATATGTATGTAGGGTCATCGTCCTGAAAAGGGCGCCCCACCGGGAACCTAGGAATATTTAGCCCTGGTAAACCCTAAAACAAGAAATCCAAAAAAGACATTCTAAGCTGCACCCAAATGGTAAATTACTAGTAAAAGTTGTTGGTGAAATTCAATTAAATCATTGCAAGATCACTGGTTATTCCTCCTTGGACCACGTTTTGTAGGTACTAAAAGTGCATGGAAGGAACACCTCATAAGATCTGTTCTTCTGGAGATTCCTGAACCCAGTTGACATCAGTTTGAACCTTCTAAAAGTCATTCATATCCTTACACTTCCTATTTTTCCTCCTTCCAGCACATCACTTCAGAAAATGACTATGCATAATATATCCCACCAATTACTACTTCAACAAGATAATCAATGTTATTCAGTGTTTTAATGATATAGCTGCTTGTTATCATGCTTGCTATGGATCCACGACACATTCTGAACATACATTCTGAATAACACCATTCTGCCCATCAAAATATTAAGTCCATGGAGCCATAATATGGCACCTATAGCAGTCTATAGGGCCCTACTGGACCTCTGTATGCCTTCAACATTTATACATTGCTTGCTCCATTGGATACTGCAGCTTTGTATCACCCATCGGGACTCTGCCCCTGCTAGTGAAAATGCTGTGTCTGATGTAAACACTGATTGAAGCCTGACATGGTCCTTTCAAAGATCATAATGGTTTCTTCCTGATGTGTTTGTCATCATGACACATTAAAAGGATTTTTCAAGACTTTTAAAAACCTCCCTGCCACCTTCCACTGTGCTAAAATACAAAATTATATTTACTATTTTTCCATAGGCAAACTTAAACTCTATCAGTTCTCAGTCTATAAAGCACTAAAACTTAACTTTTATGATATACAACACTTAACCTCTATAACACACTTTTTAAAAACCTTATTTCTAACCTCTCAATTTGTCTCATAAATTTATCCCTTTCTAATTGTGAAAGAATAACTCCTTTTCTATTATCACATCTGGTGGAACACCACCTATTATATCAGCAGGGAACCCCTATATATACAGTGATTTGCTAACTGCAAAAAGGAATCCAAAACACATCTTACTTGGGCAATCATCCCTAATCTGATGGGCATGAAGTATATAAGGTTTCCTTGTGAAACCCTCTGCAGCAGGTAACACAGTGAACTGAGGTATAAAAATTATAATGTCATGCCTGACCTTCCCCTTTTTTTAAAAGTGTGTTATAGAGGTTGTGTTGTACATAATAAAAGTTAAGTTTTAGTGCTTTATAGACTGAGAACTGATAGAGTTTAAGTTTGCCTGTGGCAAAATAGTAAATATAGTTATTAAGTCACTCTTTGTTCTCTTACTAGATTCCCATATTTTTGAGACTACTTGACAAAATACAAAATTAACCCATACTTACCTCTCCCATCACCCCCAAGCTAGTGCTGCCAGAGCTCCATTGCTCTCCCCTGGTCCCTCACTGATGACATCACTTTTATGGAGTTGCAAGCAATCTCCGGCATCATCATGTGACCACATAAGTTGGTGATTGTCTGCAGTATCATATGATCCAGGAATGTGATGTCATCAGTGAAGGATTGGGGTGGGGGGTAAACTGGAGCTCTGGAACAGTGGTAATGGGAGAGGTGAGTATGGATTCATTTTCTATTTTGGAACAGTGGGAGATGGTGGGGAGGTTTTTAGATTATTGGAAAACCCCTTTTCACTGTGTTTTCTCACAGAGCCACAGCCAGCTTCAGGCTCCCACTTCCTGGTCAGGCTGTGGGTGGTTCTACAGCAATGGTTGGCATATCAGCTCTGCTATTCCTAGCAGATCCTGTTAGAGGGAAATTGGTTATTGAAGACCACAGTAGGACAGGAGGCTACAGGGCTTGAACGAGTTAGATTGTCAGTAATAGAGATAAATAAGCTCCTCTTTCACTGATAACTCACAGCAGGGACACCATTGTCTGACAAGGCAGCTGGGGCAGTGACAGCAGAGAAACATAGTGACATCACATGATGGTCATAGAGACATTACATTTTACACATATCATAATGTGTAACCACATTGCAAGGATCATCTCTAAGCTGAATTTTGTGAGAAACCATTGTGTTCCTATAGAATGGTTTCTGTGGCTCCACTGTACAGCATGGAAACCTCAAGGAAACCCTGACTTGTGGTTATCATTTACTCTAGAGATGTAAAACAACCACAATGTGTAAAAACTCAACCGGAAGACAATCACAATGGGCAGGGAATACTTCTCTTTTAAATAACTGTGGTGTACTGCAAGAAAACAAAAAGGACACTAAAGCCGCGTTCATTGGCGTAAGGCGATGTTCACACGGCTTATTCACGGTGTAATTGCGGGACGGATTTCACCCGCAATTACGCCATGTGCTCAGCAGCGGGGGCGGGGTAGGGGGGCTGGCAGCCCACCGGCCCCATAGACATTCATTATTCCGGCGCGTATACCGCCATGAATAATTTATATGTCACTTTCTGCCTGCTCGGCATATTTCGCGTGCTTGGAGAGGAGACGGAATCCATAGTTCTCTATGAGAACTGTGGATTACCGTAATGACTGGGACGGATTTCACCTGTAATTTGCGCAGTACGGCGCGACATACGGGCTGAAATCCGTCCCAAAATGAGCCGTGTGAACATAGCCTTATGCCGTCTGTAGTGGTACCATGAAAAAGGCAGGATACCACGATGTTGCTGTGACTCCATACAAGTCAATAAAGCAAACTTCGTACTAGTTTGTCTACTTTTGCTTTACTTGCCAAATGTACACACTTTCCTTGTGACCCAAAAACCTGGACTACCATGCTTTTGTGTCCAATGCAGAAAGTGTATGGGTTTGTCCTATAGGTCTCTGTGGCCCTGTCACGTTCCCATTGGGAATCCATCAGGATATCTTTTTCACAGTACCTGATGGTTACCACAAACAGAGAGCAGAAACATGATGTGAATGGGACCGTATAAGGACTATGTTTGCTCTGCCTGATTTCTACAGGCCCTGGCAGCCGCTTAATGGTATCTGTCTGGGTATCTTTTTTATTCTTACAGTACCACGACGGATACCACCGACAGATGGCAGTATGCCATGTGTTAGCCTAACTGTAGGCAATACATGATAAGTAACAGAATTTCTTTGTAAGGCTATGTTCACATGGCTTAAACTGGGACGTATCTCTCCCCGTATTCCGCGGCATACTGCGTTAAATACGGGGCGAGATACGTCCTACTATTACTTACAGCCTACTATTCGATTGGGTGGGCTGCGCAGCACTTGTCATATTTGGACATAAATGTACGTCCTGCTAAGCACCCAACAGTGTTACACTTGTCAACGAAAGAACGGGGTTACATCTTAGCATGTTGATGGACAGGATTCAGGTTTACGTAAGAGGATGCCCAGGTCCTATGGAGGAAGCTAGAGTTACCCTTTGGTGGAGAATACCCTATCCCTATAACCATAACAACACATAGGATATAACAAGCTTTGAATTTTGGTTTCCTGCATTTTCTACCACTATTATTTTGTGCCCCTCTTCTCCACCAAACATGGTGATGTCTACAGTGATAACACCTTAGTTTAGCATACCGTCAATCAGTGGTTGGGTGGTGATGTGCCACCGTGGTCAACACTGATTACAGCATTTTATGGGTTAAATCATAGCTCGGAGTAATCAGAGATTTTAAAAAGCACATCAAATTACGCATGTACTTTGCTGGCACGTAGTTTCTGTGCTTTTTTTCCAAACATAATGTATCAAAAAATCTTACCAAATAAAAAGAAGTGGGCTGTACTGAAAAATACATGAACTTAGGCGTCAAAAATACACATCAAAAGAGGTGTTAAAATAAAAAAACAAATAAAAATGCATGAATAAACTATGGAGGACGTATATGAAAACTGTCTAGTAGTAAGACTTCATTTGTTTCCCATTGTAACCAATTAGTGCTCCCATTTAATTTCATATAGTGCTCTGAAAAAATGAAAAGGGGGCTCTGATTGGTTGCTATGGGAAACAAAGACGGGTAGAGGGTTATAAAAGCAAAAAAAAAAAATCATGAAAATTTAGCTTATTACCTTTATCATGATCCCACAATGGGCCCTAATGTGTAATTACAATGCAAATTGTCAAAGTGTTAAACTGGAGCCTTCCTATCACCATTCACTACTATGTGTTAGACAGAGGTGTTAGCCTCTGGGGTGGTTGCATTGTTTTCCTTCAGTTCTTATGAACAATACCAGTGACTGCTGTTAACAGTATAGCAAATATACAAAAAAATCTTAGTCATGGTTGTGCTGGAACCTTCAGGAATCTGAAGTTATATATGTGAGAACCAGGTAGGAGAGCCACCACAGGTAGAAGAAACATTGCAAGGTTCTTCCTGATCTCAATGGACTGTCTGTGTAATGCATGGCTGTTCCAGATCCTCGAGAAAAAGGTGCTTATTGTAGCCGCTCTCTGCTTTGGTTAATGGATGAGGTTCCTCCCTCCCCTATTAACTTTAAGGCTATGTTCATATGTTCACACGGCTGATCCATGTCGTAATTGCTTTCGCCCGAAATTTCGGCGTGTGTACGGGGGCTGGGCGGGGGGCTGTCAGCCCGCCGGCCCCATAAACATTCATTATCAACGGCGTGGATTCTGCCGGGATAATGGGCATGTCACTTTCTCCCCGCTTGCGGAATACGGCGAGCGGGGAGATGAGCCGTAATCCATAGTTCTCTATGAGAACTGTGGATTACCGTAATTATTGGGACGGATTTGGTCCCGTTTTTCGCGCAGTACGGCACGGAATACGGGACCAAATCCGTCCCAAAATAAGCCGTGTGAACATGGCCTTAGGCTAAATCTATGTAACACGATCAGAAGTCAAGTTGCTTTAAAGTGCTTTACTTCATTACAGTGACAAATTACAACACCATAACAACAGCTAAAATGAGTACATTAAAGGGGATTTGCCACCAGACCAAGTACTGACCTCCGTTCAGTATGAGAGCAAGATGTCAACAAATCACGCTGAGTCATGAAAACTTTCAGTAGAGAGAGGGAAGGGGAGGGGGGACTGAGGACTCCCACGGGAGCGTCTCAAAACTTAATTTAACTAATAAACAGTACAATTTGGATTCAATACAGCAAGGGAACAGAGCCTCAGACGGCACTGTCAGGAGAAACCTTTTTCTGCTAAGCAATTGGTTTTTTGGGGATTTTACAAGAAAAAAGCACAAAGCAAGAAACCCGATTTGGGCTTGGGGGTAATCAAAAATCCCCAAAAAGGGTTTTATA
>JAODAL010042987.1:0-34288 GCA_025379985.1 Phyllomedusa bahiana | reverse complement strand
AAATGTTTTGCCATGCAACTCGCATGTAAAGAGCCTGCCACCTCTCTGTCTGACATAATGTTTGTTCTAAAATGTACAGACTCTGTTTAATGAAGACATCTGTTATGATAAATACACCCCCTGTATTTGACTCCAAATAAACCCACAAAACAAGCTTGGGTAACCCTTGGATATAAATTGGCTCCACAAAGGGCCCAGGGAAAAATTTACTTGTATGTGCCGTTTTTAAAACACTGTGTATTTTATTGAATATAAAAGCACAAACAGGCTTGATTAACCTTCGGATAAGAATTATGCTACAGAATTTCTTCTTTGGCGGTTAAAAATAACGTTTGTTTTAGAGACCACAACAGCAGAACAACGCTTAATTAACCCCTGGATCTAAATTGCGCAAAAGAAATGAGGAACCAAAAATTAAGTGGTATTTGGATTGTAAAAACGCTGTTTCTTTAACTGATACAACAGCAAAGGCTAGATAACCCTTGGATATTCAATGTGCTCAAAAAACTGAGCGATAGCATTAAAATGTATATGCAGCTGCATTGGACGCACAATTGACTTCAGTTCCAATAAACAACAATATCAGAATTAGAACGTAAGAGAAGCAGTCTCTGAGACAAGCTGTGACACCCCCCCAAAAATCGCTGTATAAAAGTGAGCTCTTTACTATGAGCTATCATGAGCAGCAGCACCTTCCCTACACAGTACAGAGAGAGGAGTCTGAACTGCCAGCATCGCGCCCGGACTTATATAGTGCGGTGACATCACAGAATCCCGCCGGTCTCTTATTGGCTTCATCTCTGCACATGTCATTAAGGCTACGCCTTTCTTCCTCCCAGAGTTCTTTGCTCCATGTAACGCCATGTGCTCGCAGCCATTTTATCAATTAAAAACACGCTTCATACCCGCGAATCACCCCAAACTTTGACTTAGTTGAGAATCGAAGTTTTCCTGAAATTCTAAACGAATTCCACTTCGTTAGAATCATTTCACCCATCTCAACTCCCAACTTTTAGAGATTGCAAAGAGGAAAGCATCAGGCCATGCCTCTAACCTCGCCCAAACACATGACATCACATCAGGCCACACGTTAGACCACACCCAAACATATGACGTCACACATGGACACGCTTTTAGCCATGCCCCACCTAACAGAATCATGCACCGCCACCTTCAGCAGACCAGCGCCACCATATTACTGGAGTCTGTAAACATATATTTATATAAAGAAATGTATTGTATATACATCTATACAAATAGCTGTAAGAGAATGTTCTGTCGATGATACCTCTATGTAATGGTCATACAGTGACCACATAATACCTCCATACAGGAAGAAAATATCACTGTAATGTTACTGACAAAACCAAGACTATTATTATCAATGATACCAATATACAAAGATCATATAATACTGCAAAATCATGACCACATATCACCACCACATAGTGACTGAATAATTCCTACAAACCATGACCACATATCACCACCACATAGTGACCAAATAATATCACTACACCATGACCACATATTACTACCACATAGTGACCAAATAATATCAAAACACCATGACCACATATTACCACCACATAGTGACTGAATAATACCACCACATAGTGACTGAATAATATCTTCGCACCATGATCATAGATCACCATCACATAGTGACTGAATAATACCACCACATATCACCACCATGTAGTGACTGAATAATATTACCACACCATGACCTCATATCACTACCACATGGTGGCTGAATAATACCACCTGCCCATGACCAAATATCACCACCATGTAGTGACTGAATAATACCACACCATGACTACATATCACCACAGCTGCCATAGTAACTGATCAGCACCCTGCAATCATGTCGCAGGGGTGCAGATTGAAGGGAGGAATAGTGCAAAGCCCTGTCAATCATTTATTTAGGTGTTGCAGCCATAATCCCTGTGGCATCTAAGAGGTTAAACAACAGGGATCGGAGTCAGCTCTGATCCTTGCTTTTAGCAGCGGATGTCAGCTATAATAATCAGCCAGCACCCAACATGTATGATGCCATACTCCCATACCGGCATTATGATGTAAGTTTACATCAAAAGTTGGTAAGGGGTTAACTGTGATGGCATTATGAACTAATTGTGACTATTTTCTTTTTATCTGTATTTTGGAAAATGTAAAAAAAATATGGAAAACTTTGGAGTACAGCAATGCTGGAACAACGATTAGTGCCAAGTTGTGGTTTTTTTTGTTTACTTTTTCCATAGCAATAGCACTGAAAAATTATCAAAGGACAGACGTTGGCAATCCTTTTAAGTAGCCAAATTTATGATTTCAAATGTTTAATAATTTCCTGACTGAGCTGTTTACCCTCTTCTGACCGGGCACATTTTCATACTCTTTAGCACATGCGAGTTGAATGCCATAACACTTTCTCGCAATTAGTTATCCTACTAATTTTTTTTGCCCTTTTTCTGTGATCTATAAGGCTTTATCTTTATATAATTGTTACAATATTTTTTTTCATAAGGAGATAAAAGAATAAAAAAGACTGTTTTCACATTTTTATATTTATTTATTTGTATCGCAAAATTGCCACTGATATAAGTTGTGTAATTGTGCCACTTTTTTGCCACATAAATGTATATATAGATGATAAAAAGTTTTAAGGTTGTATCGGTTGGGGCTAAAATTGGCATTTTGGGCTTTTTTTTTTATTAATACTTTATTTTTAATCTTATATATTGTGCCCCCATAAGGTCAGAAAAAGTACCTCTTAACGCTTTTTTTTTTTTTTGTTTTCTGATTTTCACCTGTAGCTGGGGCTGATATACTAGCCCTAGTTACAGGGCAAATGCAGGGAAAATACACCCTCTGAATATACTGCAGTGTTGAGCTGAGTCTAATACACGATCCAAAAATTATGTGGATCATGGAAAATGGAATATTCCAATATATTGGAATATGCCAGTGGTATCTCAATATTAGGGTAAGCCATCCATGTGGGTGCAATGAAGCTCGAACCCTGAGAGTCCCCAAACCATTGTTAGAAAGGTGCTGACACTGTTGTTACTTATGTCCATTGGCCTGAGCTGTAGCAATATATTTAAACTCACTGACAAGTTGATATCTTGTGTGATACGATAGAGAAGAACATAAAAATAGGTTACGAAGTATTAACTTAGACTAGAAAGGAAAACCTTTCGTCAACAAAAAAGCAAAATAAGGACAGAATTACATTTCTATCTACGTAAGACAAACACTCTGAAATCATACACAAAGCCATTAGTAGACACTGGCACATATTACGCAGTGATCCAAAATATGGCCATCTATTCAAAGAAATGCCACATTGTAGATTCCGACAAGGTCAGTTAATTGGCAATTTACTCGTTTGATCTGATGTCAGAGCATGCAAGATAGATGGGTCTGTTATTTGGGATCCCATTATTCGTCATCCAACTTAGGGTAAGGAAATCAATATTAATGGTTAACATATATGAAATAGCAAAAATGTAATACATTTACTTAAATGCTCTTCTAGCAAAACCTATATAGGCTACACAAGTAGATGCAGTGTACTTATTAATGAGCATAAATCAGCCATACACATATAGACCAAAGTCCAAAATGGAAAGTAAAGAAAAAAGGTGGAGACCAAGTAGAGGCATGAAAAGTTATCCGCAAACATTGGGGTATCCTAAAAAGTTATCCAAATTTTGGCACACTGTTTAAGGATCCTCCGTTATTTGTCTTCAAAAAAGGTTGCACCTTAGGCGATCAGTTGACATCCTATGATATTAGACCGTATAAGTCAAAACAGATGACATTTCAAACTGAGAAAATAGGCTTGGGGTGTGTAAATTGTTCCTCTATAATAAAAGGCTCTTGCATTTAGCATCCATTGAGCGGTATTAACCTCATGCTTTGAGGTTTTTTTACGTGCAATACGACACAAGTCATCTATTTAATTAAATGCCCTTGTGGCATGATTTATGTAGGGCAAACAAAACGAGCTGTGAAAATTTGTATAAGTGAACACAAATCTGTCATTCGCTTGTTTAAACAAAAATCAGTCAAAGAAATGGAAAGGAATTTTGGAGAGACAACTGTCGCACGACATTTCCATGAAGCCAGACACGGAGTTAGTGAACTCCGTTGGTGCGTGCTTGAGCACATTGAGAATAGAGATGTAGAAAGGATTAAGTCCCGTCTTTTACAAAGAGAGGCTTTTTGGATAAGTAAGTTACAATCTTTATTGCCAAAAGGTCTGAATGAAACCTATAGCTTAAAAGCGTTTTTGTAATGTTATTTTTCAGGATTTGAAATGTTTTTATGCTTTGTTTTTAACACGAATGTGGTTTGTAAACATAGTAGTAGTGCAACACGCATGCTTGAAAAAAAAAGGCGTAGCCTTCGAAACGCCGCAGCCCAGGTGTGCGGCTCGCTCAGTGTTTGATGTCTCCCAGCTATCCTGTGTGGATTCTTTAAGGACTGATGAAAAGCTTTGTGCTGGACTTCACTATAAGTATACCACAGCCTTTTTCTAAATTTTTAGTTGTTCAAATTGTTAAAATATGTCCTAGAAGTTTGTACTGTTTGTGCTATTTAAATAAATGTCAAGAAATATAGCCGAAAGAAAGCTTACCATGATTTATATGTGAAATGCTAATGGCTCAACCATGACTGAATATGGAATACTAATTTGCCTGGACAATACTTGCAACACAATGAATTAAGCGTGCTTCGTAGGACTGTATCACAGGTTTTGAAATGTTTTTGTATTGCTATTTGTAAAGCTACAAGAAATGTTGGTATATTCATTGAAATCATCCTTGAATAAAATATGCATCTAAAAATGATTAAGCCTGATATTGTATTTAAGAAGTACTAGTTGATAGCTCATGGGCAAAGACAAGTTGCTACAGTTTAAAAGGGTCCTCGTTTGTCACACATTAATAAAGCTATCCTACGGCAGAAACAAGCAATCAATAGTACAGTATAATATCAAACTCTTTTCCACTTTAAACAAAAGTTCTGCATTTTAAAAAAGGAAGAAATATAATGACTTTAAACTTATTACGTTATGAAATTATAAGGAAGAGGCATTTCTAACTTTAAAAAGACAAGTTAATATATTCTAAAGTAATACATACATCTCAAGAAATTTAAAATGCCTTATTCACCACGATAAAAACAATGCATTCAGTGAAATATGGGTTCTGTAGAACTGAGGTCATACTGAGGATAGCATTTTCTCCTGCAGTCTACCTTTAGTTTTGTATTGATCCACATCTTCCTAATAGTGAACCTGAGTTTGAGCATTGGCCGTTACAAAATGTGGGGGTCATCTGCTTATGCTACAGTTAAGCATCTGCCTTTGGTCTTTTAGCTATTTTTTTGAGAATGCAAGTTTTGTATAAGTACAGATATGTGCCTCCTTGTCCCTAAGCATGACTTTTCGAGTATACATTGCAAATTAAGAAATTAATAACCACTTAAAAAAAAAATGTTTAAAATGTTTAATGCAAAAAAAAAATATTTGTTTTTACTGAATCATGTGTGAATCATGACAAGTTAATACATGACTACAATTTTAAAAAGTTTTAAGGCGGGAAAATTTAATAAATTTTAATAAACATTCCCTTTTTTTATATTTTGTGTTTGATTTTTAAAATATTGTTTTATCTTTTAAGCTTTTTTATTTCTATTGGAGAATTACAGCATGTATTTATATTTTTTGTTTTTTAAGGGAACAACGTCACGTCATTTGAGCACGACTAAAACCTTTCCGCTTCGAAACGCGTCAGTTTTTTCAACGCATGCCTATTTTTCATGCTTTTCTTTTTGGGTTTTTTACAAATTTTTTTTGTATGGTTTTTATCCATTTTTGCATTCAAATAAAAAATTTTTTTTAAAATTTTTGGGTTGTGGATTTGTAGAGCACCGGGATTTTCCTTTGCTACT
Organism: Phyllomedusa bahiana; assembly: GCA_025379985.1. Lineage (NCBI taxonomy): Eukaryota > Metazoa > Chordata > Amphibia > Anura > Hylidae > Phyllomedusa > Phyllomedusa bahiana. Next base: position 28,321 of record JAODAL010042987.1, on the reverse strand, counting down.
TTGAACCACGAGGCGGGGGCGGTGTCAGCTCAACCCATCAGGAAAATTATCGTGCAGGGAATACCCTACATTTTTTTTTTATGCCATTGTTTACCCCTTTAAGGGTGTTGCTCCCTGCCACTCAACGTTCTACACCCTGTCAGTCATGGATTCATTAGAGCAGGAGTATAGATTGAAAAAGCAGCTAAAAATTTTCCAGGGGTGGGCGTCCGGTGTTTGCCTCTGAATAGTGATTTGTATCCTCTTTTAAAAGGTTGGAAAACCGAAAAAAAAAGGTAAAACCGGGTGGGATTAACCCCCTTTGGAAACATACATCCCGTGAAATATTCCACGAGGTTTAAGACTCAAGAAGATTCCCACTCCCCATGATAGCGAAGATTTGGAAAAGTGGAATAGTATTCTTTCCAATTTTGCTCTATGCAATTAATGCTTTGATTGTGGATCAAGAAAAACTATTTGACAGAGTTGAAAACCCATTTTTCGGAGACTGTAACTTCTTTGGAATTTTTTAAGGCAATGCACAATTTTGAAAAATTTTTATCAAACATAATAAGAAAAAAAGAAATTTTTAAACAGCATGTACAGCACTAAAACAAAGAAATTCCAAGGGATTTATTATTCCCCCCCGAAAACAGGAAGTTTATATTACGAGTAAATCGAGGTCAAACCCCATTTTTCCTTTAAAAAAACCGCATGTACCAACCCCCCGGAACAAGCCGGAAACGCAATGTAAGTTTTTTCTGACATGGAACTTCACGAACATTCACCCAAACCTCTGAAGACCCTCAGTTGAACCATGGAGGATCACAGGAGGGGGGGTGCAACGCCATGGGGATTTTTTTTTCTCAATCCAACAACAGGAGCTAACCAAAAAAGGGACGAGGAGGTCGGGCAAGAGGCTACCCAAAGAACATGGGTCCGGGATTCTGGGGGAATGAAAAGTGTCAATTTATCCAGCATATTCTATGTGACCAACTTGCTATTCTCTCAAAAGGCCTGAATTTTTCTCCACCTTTTTTTAAGTGATATGACCCCATCCGGGAATTAAAAAATTTTTGAAAGACCTTTTCCTTGAAGAATCTTTTTCTAAAAAATTAACCATTACACCCCACACAGAGGTTTAACACAGATATGAGGAATTGGTATTTGTGAACAGGGCTCTAATTTTTTTTTTCCAGGATCTGTGTGCAATCTATCTACGAAATTGAATCGGAATCGGGGAAGGGTAGATCTTTTATCATTGGCCCAGGGGGAAATTATATTTTGCTAATTCAGATTTCCCCCGATACATTCTAGCCCCCACTAATTTAGAGTTTTTCAGGAACGAGTAGAAAAAGACTAGTGCAACTACGGGTAAATTGAATAGATTATAAAACAAAAATTACAAATCCCGTTAGTGAACTAAAGCCTCAGGAAAAAAAAAATAATAGGACATTATTGTCCGTTCAGCGGATAAGGGGGGGGCAGTAGTTGTCCTTTAACCCAGGGCTATATGAAAGGAGAACTAAGATTTTACAAAAAACCCGATATTTATACAGTTTTGACTGGAGAAAACCCACCCCGAGTTTAAAAACCTTGATGAGTTTTTGTGAAGGTGTTTCTCTGGGAATTTTTTCAGGAGCTTAGCAACAAGTTTTTATGGAAAAACCTGTTAGGCTATATTCCATTTTTCCCTTACCCCAAAAAAAACACAAGGGCAGTTTTTTTTTCCCCCCCTTTCGCCCGATATGTCGGGAAGGCTCTTTGAAAAGAACGCCTAGGCCATGGCTTTATACCAGTTACAACCATTAATAGTTTATATTCCGGATACATTTAAAAAAAGGCAACTTGATTTCTAACATTTTAAAAAATTTAGGGGGGGAGGACTCTTGCTCAGGGGTTTTCATGCGATGTTATAGGGTTGTCCCCCAGCATTCCACACGATAGGGGCCCAGGGCATTTGACAGGTTTTAAAAGGATACAGTATTTTTCATTAATAAATGTTATTTGGTGGAGGTTTTCCAGTTATCTCCTGAGTCAAATTTTTTTTCATTGATGGAGTTGTTTTTTGCAGAGAAGGGGGGCTCCCTGGGAACTCGTTTTTCCCCTTCCCTTTCAAATATTTTCATGGGTTTTATGGGAAGAAGATTACCTTTTTTGGGCGCCAATTTCCGTTTCCCCCCCAAACTGTGGTAGGTCGTTACATAAAGACCTGCTCTGGTCTGGGGGGGGAGGGGGGCTCTACTTTGCTCCATTTGTACGTACATCAACAAAATACTTGTAATTTTACAGTTCACTTTTTCACATAATTCCACCAAAAATCAATTTTTTTTTTCGGAAAGCTTTTGCAGGTAATATACATTACAGCAATTCTTGTTCCAGTCACGGTCCCAAAAATTCCGTATGAGATTTTTTTAGACTACGTAGGAATTGCACAAACATGAGCATTTAAATTACAATTTAAAGGAAAGATATAGACTACAGAAAGAGGTATGGTAGGTAGACGGAAGCACCCCAACAAAATCTATCCCTTTTAGGAATAGTTTGTTTAAGAACAAACATTCATAAAAAAACCTAACTACTGAACATGTAACTTTTAAACCCACCTACAGTGCGCAGATAAACAAATTGTTTCATTTTGAAAAAGCATTTTCCAATACTGCGGGTAGGAAGAAACAGAGTATTTAAAAAAAAATTTGATAGTTTCGAGAAAAGCCCCCCACTTTTGGGGGCCTTGCTTTCTCCGGCTTATTTAATCTTCTTCTACTCCCCCAGCGTCTTTGCTAACAAAATAGTTTTTTCAGGTGGGCATAGCAATGCACTGCTTGTCGCTTCTGTCAAAAACCCAATCAATTTATTTTTATTCTACGGGCAAAACTTATCACATCAAAAATTTTAAAATTGTAATAGTAAATTTTTCATTTTTCTGGTTAGTTTACACTTGCAAAGTAAATATGTGGGATGATCTTGCCCCCTCAAAGTTCGTATTAGGCGACATCTTTTGACTCCTATAGGGGGAAAATTTTTTACAATTCCCTGGTTTTTTAAAACATTTTTTTGGGGGAAAACATGGGGGAGATGCGCCATTTCTCTTTTTGGGTATTTAAAGGTACACACTCCCCCCAGAGGCGGGGATTTGCTTTGTAAAATTCTTAGTCGAGAATCCCGCGGGTCTTTACTTAATACTCGATCCCGAAAGGGGTTTAAAAAACACGGGTATTTTGAATAAATAAATTTTTCTTTCCACATTTTTTAAATGTATTGCGTTGTGTATCTTAAAATTTTTTTATTCTTTTTATGCTTTTTTTTTTCTATTGGGGGAATTTCGCAGTGATTTATATTGTTTTGTATTTAAGGGGAAAACACTCCAGTCATTTGACTAAGTAAAACCTTCCCTTTTGAAACGCGTCGTTTGTTATCCGCTGCCTATTTTCATGCTCTTCCTGCTTTGGGTGTATTACGTATCTTTTTGTATGGTTTTTATCCATTTTTGCATTTAAATAAAAAAATATTTTTAATATTATTGGTTGGTGGATATTGTAGCAGCACCTGAACTTTCCTATTGAACATTAATAAACACTTCCAGAGCATTTTTTAACCTGGCTTGGCAATTGGTTATCCACAGTCAAGTCACATATGACTACCAGCTAATTTCCAGAGTGACCACCGTGTATAGCACAGACAGTAGCTAGATGGACTGGAAGGGACTCAATAAGGTCCTGGTAGGTTGTGACATGTATCTAGAGCCAATTTTCAATAAAGGACCGTAGAAATAAAACTAAGTATCTTTAATTCATCGATATAAAAAAAACAGCAGTCAAGCCCAAACATCTCGTATAAATAATGAAAGACGGGTACTTAAGGTTACGGTGTGGTATTAAAAACCCATTAAAATCCATCCAATCCATGGTTTTTTGAGGAACTCTCTTCACAGCCCGGAGGAGCTTAGAAACGAGACGCCAGGAGACCGGGCAGAAATTGTCTGTGCACCGTACCCGACATTTCAGGGAGACTCCTCCCCTTTCTCTGATGCTTGAGAAAGGGGAGGAGTCTCCCTGAAATGTCGCTACGTGCTACGTGCACAAACACTTTCTGCCCGGTCTCCTGGCGTCTCGCTGCTAAGCTCCTGCCGGGCTGTGAAGAGGAGTTCCTCAATATCCATGGATTGGAGGGAAACTGAAATGGTTTAATACCACACCGTAACCTTAAGCACCCGTTTTTCATTATTTATACGAGATGTTTGGGCTTGACTGCTGTTTTTTTATATCGATGAATTAAAGATACTTAGTTTTATTTCTACGGTCCTTCATTGAAAATTTACTCAAGTGTTCGGGTTGGAGGCCTGCACTGGGAACCGTATGAGACGGAGATACGCTGTTTATGTGGCAGTTTGTGTATAGAAAATGTATCTAGAGCCATACTGACTGCAGTGCATCCCACAGCTATTGGAAGGTTCATGGGGAGGATCTATACATCGAACACGATGATCAAGGTGGTCCCACAGATGCTCAAATGGGTTCAAGTCTGGAGTTTTAGGGGGACAGGGTAGTACGAGGGTAGTACCTGGAATCCTCAGTCATCCTCTTCCAACCAATGGTCAGTCTAGCTGTGTGACTTGTCGCATGGTCTTACTGGGAGATTCCATCAGCTTGTATGGGTGTATGTAATCTGCAAAGATGTATTTGTAGCCAGTTTGGTTAAGAGTGCCTCCAACATGAAAGAGTGGTTCCAAAGAATGTCACAAAAGCATTCCCCAGACCATAAACCTGCCATCACCAGATTGTCTTCTTTCAGCAATGGTTTCAGAGTGTTTGTTCTCTGATGTTTCTTGTCTGAAACATCAACGTTCATTCATGTGGTAAAGCAGAAAACATGACTCATCAGAGAAGGCAACCATTAACCAATCAGCAGTCCCATTCTGATGCTGCAGTAAAAATGGAAGACTTTTCTGACGATTCAAAATCGTTAGCAGTTATTCAGTGACCATCCTTCTGCTTTGGAACCCCATAAGCAGTAGGCTTTACTGAACTGTAGTGAAATACTCCACTGTAGTGTGTCAGTCCACCTTCATGCATCTTCGCAGACATTGATCTCGCACATCAATGGTGTGTGGCATTCTGCAAATTCCACGTCGCTTATTTCCAATGTTGCCATTTGTCCACTCATGATACATTTTCACCACAGCAGAAAGCGAACAGGTAACAAATTGCCCCTTTTGGCCATGACAGCAATGAGGGATGCCTATCACACACCTTATATACCCACCAAGTCAATTTACTACATTTACTACTTCCTTTATGAGCTACATACTGCCAACATCAAAAGTATAGAGTTTTCATAGTAATGTGACTCAACTCTGTAATTATTAGAGTAGGGAGAACTCTGATTTCAATCCTGCCTTTATCTTTTGTTTTTGGTGCTCCTGGCAGTGTGTGTACAGTAAGTGCATAAGTGGGAGCTACAGAGAGATTCCTTAGAGGTCTAGACAACTATCAAAGAGCACCAGTCACACAATAAAAAAGGTCAAAGGAGTTACTGGAAACCTAAAGAGATGCAGAGACCGGATATAGTAAAAGAAGCCCCCAAAAGGATCGCTCAAAGACCACAAAGGCTGATGAATCTGAAAGACTCATGCAAGTGAGTCACTCTCTGTGTATTGTTCATGACATTGTTTAAGCCCCAAAAAGTTAGTGATTGGACTTGTTATCCACAGCCTTGCCAGATTCCATAAGAGACTTACGTCTAGAGGAAATTAAAACAATTAAGAAATCAATTTTGAATTGGGTTCGGTAGTATTTATCCTTCTGCAAATTAGCAGAAGGATCACAGTATTTTTTTGTTTACATCACATTTGTTTTATTTTCTCCCCGTGTTTCAGGAGCCGTACTTTTTTATTTATTTTTTTATCCATCTAGACATATAAGGGAATGTTTTTTGAAGGACAAGATGTACAGCACAGACCGTGCAGACAGGACACTCCAGGAAAGTGCAGATTCCGAGACAGCAGGTGGGACACATCAGGAGCAGTGGAATCTGGAACATGAAGTAGGACACATCAGCAACAGAAGATTCCAGATCTGTGGGTGGCCGACATGGGAAACCATGGACTCTGGAATGGCAGGCAGCAGACACCTTAAAGTAAGTGTTCTGGACCAGCAGGAGAGGAAACCAGGAACAAAGGAGACTGAGCACCAGACAGCAGGAGACACATGAACAGTGGACAGAAGCAGGCTTTGATGGGAATGCCGAATGAAATAGGAGGGACACTGACATCAGCAACAGAAGCAGACAGACTAGGACAGGACACGGAAAACATAAAACACAGGGGTATAAGTACTGAAGCCTAGATGGAAAACAGTGGATGGGCCAAGGTCAGAACCAAGAAGGAAACTTCTTTGGGCTAAGATCATAGGGTTCAGGAACACAGAAATACAGGAATGCAGAAACTTAGAGGACCAGAGCAACTGTACAGAAGACCTAGTGCTCTGCAGAGCTACTCAAGCCAATACTGGTGGCAGTGGATGGATTTTATAGCTCCATTAGATGGTTCAGGAGCCACAGCTGGCAAGAGTTCTAAGCCAAGTTCTCAACCGTCGCCTTACTGGTTGAAACAATAAGCTGAGACTAGGGCAGAAGCAGCAGACCAAACTAGCAGGATTAAAGAGAACCTGTCACCTAGTTTATGCCCCCCATGCTGAGGACAGAACAAGCTAATGACAGACATGCTGGTATCCATCGCAGTGTCCCCTTATTCTGTAAGATGCTGTAGTTTTGAGCATTTAAAGCATAAATCTGCATTTTCAGCCAGTAAAGAGGTCAAACAAAGAGTCAGTTTTTTCATACCCTGCCCCATCTCAACTGATAAACCAATTACATGAATAGGTAGAAACAATGAATAACAGTCAGTGAGGTGGGGCTAGCCTTTGGTGGGTGTGGCTAACACCTGCTCATGAAGAAGATTTGAGCAATAAATGCTCATTAAAACTACCGCATCTTACAGAATAAGGGACACAGTGCTGGAAACATCATGTCTGACACTCGCTTCTGCTGTCCTCAGCAAGGGGGGGCATAATCTATGTGACAGGTTCCCTTTAAACGCATAGAACTGAGTGAGTGGAGGCAAGAGAGCTTGCAGATCATGACATATACCATTGACTATACCATGCAATATACTGGAAAACCATAAAAAAATTATTTGTGGAGTAATTTTTATGGGGGTTTAATTTTTATGGAGTTCACAGTTCGATATAAATAACATGTTATATATTTTCAGCAGGTGGGCTAAAGTGTAGTCTTCATCGATATAATTTTGGGGGAAAGAAAACTTTTTGATCACTTTTAGCCTCACTTTTTAGGGATGCCAAATGACCAAAAAACTTGGCATTGGGTATTTTTTTCTATAGTGCTCACTGTACTGGATAAATAATGTTATATTGTAATAAATCAGACTTTAACATACACAGCAATACCAATTCTTTACCTTTGAGTAACAATAGCAAAATCGGGGAGTTTTACACTAGTATTTTTAAAACTTTTTAACATACAGTTTTGATTTCCATATTTACTTGACCATTAGGGAGTGTTCAAAGAACAAATCCAGCACACCAGTGGATGAAAAAAGATAAAATCCAAATCTTTTATTTCATAGCTTTAAAATGTGACGATCTACAAGTAGAAAAATGTAGACATGGCCAACGTCAAGGCTGGCTATACCAACGCGTTTCGGACAGGATAGTCCATGGCGTGAATGCAAACAAACAGATAAAAAATCCAAAAGGCTTCCCTCTTAAACTGCGTTTCTGTTCGCCTCCTCGTGGTGATTTATAGACACGTTCAATACCATTAAATGTGAACGTTTCCGTACTTGAGGCATTTTCCTGGACAAAGTGTCTTGAAGCACTAGACATGCTGGGATTGCCTCCTTTGCGGATCACTGTTAAGTGCTCCATAATATGAATTTTAAGTTTTTGACTGGTGCACCCAACATACTTTAAATTGCAAACTTTACAAGTGATCACACAGACAACATATATGTAGGGTGTTTTACAATTTATGAAATTTTTTATCTTAAAAGTATTCACTCCCCTGCTGTCTGAAAAACTACTGACTGTGATAACAAATTTACATGTACCACAGCAGATATCCCCGCACTTCGTACTTCGTGATAGCTATGTCTGTGCTGAATTAAAATTAGAAAATAAACTGGGGGATAATTTGGAGGCAAACATTGGACCTTTTTTTGTTACACAAGTACAGCCATCCTTAGTGATACAGTGTAACACCTCATCTTGCCACAGGATAGGTAAGTTTTTTCTGATAATGTTTGTGATTTCTGAAAACAGTAAAATAAAGGATTTGTAAAAAGTGACAGTTGGATATATACTTTGAGTATAAAGACTTGTTTGTTTTAACTGAATAAAGACTTCCTAGATCTATCCTTAACTAACTCTGATGCCCTGTTTAAAATCCACTCGGGATAGTTCAGTTCCCGGAGTCTCTGTTTCACCTCGACCTGTTCCTTCAAAAAAGCTGCATTGTTTGAACAAGCTTGTTTCGCTCTAATAAGTTCCCCCATCAGTATAACTTTTATGGTATGACTGGGATGACCACTCCTAGCATGGTGTTGCCACTCCTAGAATGGTGTTGCCACTGGACTCTTTACGGAAAAGTGATGTATGTATCTGCTTGGAGATAACATCTCCAACTAGTTGAATATCCAAAAAAGGAAATAGAACATGTAGCAAAATTGTGAGTGAACTGTAGATTGATATTATTATTATTATTATTATTATTAATGTATTACATCCAATTTTCAATTATAGTGGAGTCCCCATCCCACACAATGAGGACGTCATCTATATATCTCCCATACCATTTAATTGATTTTTGAATGAATTATTATCAGAGTACACAAATTCCTCTTCCCACCAAGCCATAAAAAGATTATCAAGCAAGGGAGTAAAAGGGGGCCCCATGGGTGCTCCACATATTTGCAGAAAAAAACGAGCATCAGAAGAAAAAATTATGTGACAACGGGTACTTTAAAACATCCAAAATGAATTCACAAAGCTCTTCACTATATGCACTATATCTGTACAAATGATGTGCATTTGCTATTACCACTAGATCGTGTGGTATACTAGAGTACAATGAAACAACATCGCATGTCAGCCACAAAAAACTTTTCTCCCACGAAAAAGTATCAAAAGTACAAAGAACTTCTTTGGAATCTTGAATAAAACCTGGAATACGTGTTACTAATGGTTGCAGCCTCACATCCAACCATTTACACAAATACTCATTTAACGGATTTATACCTGAAATTATAGGTCTTAAAGGAAGTGGAAAGACCCTTTCATGCACCTTTGGCAGGCCATGGAAAATTGTCATGACCGGATTAGCTGGAGCTAAGTAAAACACATCCTTATCATCAAAAATGCCCAGATTAACCCCTTTCATGGCTATCGAAAGTATAGATTGTTTGAAACTGATGGCAGGGTCACATTGTAGACATCTATATGTTTTATTGTCACTCAACATGGACAATACAGAATTTCTATAGACATTTCTGTCTAATAATACTACCATCTCCCCTTTACCCGCCATCCTGATTATATTTTTGTTGTCCTATAAGTCCTTGATGGCCAATCTTTCCTTTTTAGTTAAATTATCCTGAAAATTGCATTATATATATCTATATATATATATATATACATATATGTATATATAACACAGTAATATATATATATAATATATATATATTATATATATATATATAAATATATATATATATATATATATATAAATATATACACTCACCGCCACTTTTATTAGGTACACCTGTCCAACTGCTCGTTAACACTTAATTTCTAATCAGCCAATCACATGGCGGCAACTCAGTGCATTTAGGCATGTAGACATGGTCAAGACAGTCTACCTGCAGTTCAAAACCGAGCTCAGTATGGGGAAGAAAGGTGATTTGAGTGCCTTTGAACGTGGCATGGTTGTTGGTGCCAGGAGGGCTGGTCTGAGTATTTCATAAACTGCTGATCTCCTGGATTTTCACCACAACCCTCTCAGGGTTTACAGAGAATGGTCCGAAAAAGAAAAAACATCCATTGAGCGGCAGTCCTGTGGGCGGAAATGCCTTGTTGATGCCAGAGGTCAAAGGAGAAAAGGGCAGACTGGTTTCGAAACTGATAGAAAGGCAACAGTGACTCAAATAGCCACCCGTTACAACCAAGGTAGGCAGAAGAGCATCTCTGAACGCACAGTACGGCGAACTTTGAGGCAGATGGGCTACAGCAGCAGAAGACCACACCGGGGGGGCCACTCCTTTCAGCTAAGAACAGGAAACTGAGGCTCCAATTTGCCCAAGCTCATCGAAATTGGACATTTAGAAGATTGGAAAAACGTTCCCCTGGTCTGATGAGTCTCGTTTTCTGCTGCGACATTCGGATGGTGGGGTTTCAGAATTTGGTGTCAACAACATGAAAGCATGGATCCATCCTGCCTTGTATCAATGGTTAAGGCTGGTGGGGGTGGGGTCATTGTGTGGGGAATATTTTCTTGGCCCCTTTTTGGGCCCCCCTTGGTACCAATTGAGTATCGTTGCAACCCCCTTGTGGAATCTATGCCACGAAGAATTGAGGCAGTTCTGAAGGCAAAAGGGGGTCCAACCGTTACTAGCATGGTGTACCTAATAAAGTGGCCGGTGAGTGTATATATAGTTACTGAATTTATAATAAATATTTCATAATAACCAAGGTGTGCCTTATATTTATCAATATGAATCCCTGGAGGCACTTTGGAATTGTCTACAAGTGTAGGGTTAAACTGGTCCACCAGGGTACCAGGCTCTGTCACAATAATTTACGTCTAATATTTTGGGGCTACTAAGGTTTATCAGTAGACAACTTTATTTGAAGCTGACTTTAGAACCAATGACCATATATTTTCTTAAAACCTGCATGTGTAAAGATTTCTTGAAAGTGGACATGCACATGTGTTATGTAGTTAGATGGTGAGCCCTCAGAATGATTTTTGTCTGGTAGTCTCGCTATAGATTCTTGGGCCCACCACATGAAATAATTATGTCTTTATTTGTACCTCTGGCTGATGTAACCCCACAAATAACATCAGGAGGGGCAGCTGTGATAGGAGGTAGCCTGTCATAGGGTGCTTTCACACAGAGGGTTTTGGTGCGTTTTTCATAAATTGCTGTGTATTTCTGAAAAAAACACACCAAAAACCATGGCAAAAACACAACAAAAATGCTCAGTGTGAAAGCACCCTTAGGCTATGTCCACAGTATAGAATTCTAAAACCGCTGAAGATACGATCGTTCAGCCTCCCCATAGACTTTAAGAGAAAAACGACCTGTTGTCTACAAACTAGTTGTTTTTTTCCAATCATTTTCTGGTGCAGGCAGTTTTAGGAACATGTTGTAAAAACCGACGGTGAATGCCGTCTTTATGTCGGTTTTCATACATTCAATTGTACGGCTGATGGAAAAAAAGCCAAAACCAACTGCGGTTTTTGTGCAAAACGTGACGTTGCTTTCAATGTAAAACACACATCAGCGTTCAGATGAGTGATCGCCGGTGCCTGTTTACATGCGTCTTTCTGATGCATCTTTCGGATCCATTCAAAGAATTATCATATCAATTCTTGTCTGCTGCAGCCAAACATGCACCTGGGTGTTAGATGCGTGTTCAATATGTTTTGGATGTAATTTACACAGCGCTTTTGAATCCGTTTTTCGGATCCAAAACGGATCCAAAAATGGATCCAACACGCTGTGTGAACATACCTTTAGACATTGAAGCACAGAAGATGAAAACAATAGGCTGCAGCAATCTTGAGCACTATGACTCACCAAGAGACTATACAACAGTTGCACAACAGTTTACACTGTGTATAATGAGTATAAGAAAAAGATAAGTTACATTCCTATTCTAGAGACTGTACCCATTAAGATTGTTTACCATCTAAAGTGATATTGACTGCCAAAAATATTGTGCTTTTACACAAGAAAATAAATAATTTGCACCAAATAATATTGGTGTAACTTCTGTACTGTATACAGCAGAACTCTTTACAGGAAGGGAACAGACAGGCATACATTATTCTGTAATGCAAACAAAATCTCATGCTTCAACAATGAATTTCATTTCAGCTGACTATAAACAGAAATGCATTGGTTTATCTTCTTTCAAGGTGAAATGTAAATTTCCAAGTGCTTTTATTGTGCACTTCCCACAGTGCCGATTCTCAATCAAGTAGGCTGAAGCTAAACAAGGTTATGGAGGAAAATAAATAAGATATACCTACAGCAGCGCATCATGTTCATGATCTAGTGCCGGCAATAAGACTGAAATATATTATAGGACATATTGTCAAATGATTGTGTGGTTTTAATTTTAGACTACTTGTTTCCAATTAGTATTTTAGTGTAGGTAATTCATGCCTATAACTATAATCAGTCACAACACAGTCTGATAAAAACATTGTCAATTGATAACTCTCATTAAAGCCATGCCTTTCAAACCTGACTGCGAAGTAACACATGCACAATAGATTACCACAGATGAATAATTGGCATCAGACATCTATGGACTTTTCTTCCAGGGTGGGATTACCTTTAGAGATGGGCGAATTGATTCTAACGAAGTGGAATTCGTTTAGAATTTCAGGAAAACTTCGGTTCTGAAGAAGTCGAAGTTTGGGGTACTTCGGGTGAACGAAGTGTGCTTTTTGTAATAATAAAATGGCTTGCGCGAGCACATGGCTTTACATGTGGCCAAACACTCTGTGTAGGAAGAAGGGTCATAGCCTCCATGACATGTGCAGAGATTGAAGCCAATCATAGACCGCGGGATCTGTGACGTCACTCAGCACTATATAATTCCGGGCGCGATGCTGGTACTCATACCGTCTCACTGTACGATTAGTGAAGGTGCTGCGCGACTATGCATGTAATAGCTCATACTGAAGAACTGATTTTTAGACAGCGATTTTTGTGGGAGTCCATCAACTTGTCTCAGAGACTGCCATCTCATAAACGTTCTATTTCTGATTGTTGTGGGTATTTGGGGGAAAAATCTGAAGTCCAGAAGATGACTCCAATGCGAGCGCATATTACATTTTAATGCTAGTCTGCTCACAAGCACATTGTATATCCCAGGGGATCTAAGCCTTGTTTCCGTTGTATTCCATTTAAAAGAAACAAGCATTTTTACAATACAAATACCACTTCAATTTATTAGGCTGCTCAAATCCTTTGCGCATTTACAATCCAGGGTTAATTATCGTTGTTCAAGCTGTGTGTCCCTAAAAGAAACCGTCTTTTTCACCGCCAAAAAATAAATTTTTTCCTACAAAGCTCGTAGATTTGCAGTTGACAATTGTTTTGGCGCAATTTAACATCCAGGGGTTTAATTAAGCTTTGTTTTTCATGCTGTGGTGCACCAAAAATAAACCGCTTTTTCACCGCCAAAAAATCAATCTTTTTCCTGCAGCCTAATTCACAAGCGAGGTTAATTAAAATTTTTTCCTCTTGTTGTGTATGCGTAGAAAACACGCTATTGAAACACGCTACAAAGCTCGTAGTTTTGTGGTTGCTCAATTGTTTGCTCAATTTACATCCAGGTGTTAATTAAGCATTAATATTCTCTGTGTGACCAAAATAAACGTCTTTCATTCACACCGCCAAAAAATACATTATTCCTGCGCCTAATTCACAAGCGAAGGTTAATTAAAATTTTTTCTCTGTTTGTGTAGCCTTAGAAAACACGCTATTCGTAACACGCTACAAGCTCGTAGTTTGTGGTTGCTCAATTGTTTGGCGCATATTTTATCATCAGGTTAATTAAGCATTACTTTTTCGCTGTGGTGACAAAAATAAACCGTCTTTCACCTTGCCACAAAATACATTTTTCCCTGCACCTAATTCACAAGCGATGGTAATTACAATTTTTTTCCTCTGTTGTGTAGCGTAGAAAACACAGCCATTGTAACACGCTACAAAGCACGTAGTTTGTGGTTTGCTCAATTGTTTTGCGCAATTTACATTCAGGGGTATAGATTATGCCGGTGTGTTTTTACTGCTGTGGTGTAGAACAAATAATAAACCGTCTTTCACCGCCAAAAAAATACATTCTTCCTGCAGCCTAATTCACAAGCAATGTTAATTAGCAATTTTTTTCTCTTGTGTGTCTACCGTAGAAAAACGCACTGTAACACGCTACAAAGCTCGTAGTTTGTGGTTGCTCAAATTGTCTTGGCGGCAATTTAACCAAGGGGGTTGTTAATTAATGTCGTTGTTTTTCTGCTGATGGTGACTAAAATAAACCGTTTTTCAGCACCTCCCAATAAAAAATTTTTATCCTGCAGCCTAATTTCTCAAGCGAAGGTTATTTACAATTTTTGTCTCTTGTTGATGTTAGCGTAGAAAACACGCATTGTAACACGCTACAAAGCTCTAGTTTGTGGTTGCTCAATTGTTTGCCGCAATTTACATCCAGGGGGTTAATTAAGCGTTAGTATTTGCTGCTGTGGTGACTAAAAATAAACCGTCTTTTTCCGCCGCAAAAAATAAATTTTCGTATACATAATTCACACCAGGCGAAGGTTAATTACCATTTTTTCTCTTGTGTGTAGCGTAAAAAACACGCCTTTGTAAAACGCTACAAATCTCGTATTTGCGGTTGCTCAATTGTTGGCGCAGTTTACATAGAGGGTTAATTAAGCGTTGTTCTGCAGTTGTACTCAGTAAACAGAAATTTGTATTTCCACTACTGCCACGAGAAGAAATTCTGTAGCATAATTCATATCCAAGGTTAATAAGCATGTTTTTGTGCTTTAATTCAGATTTTTTTAACGCACATACAAGTCCATTTTATTTTTCCTGCCCATTCTTTGGTGGAACGCAATTTATATCCAAGGGTACCCAAGCTTCTTAGTGTTTCATTGGAGTCAAATACATGGTGTGTGTATTTATCAAATACAATATAATCTTTCATCAAACAGAGTCTTGTTACATTTTAGAACAAACAATATGTCAACTAGAGAGGTGGCAGGCTCTTCATCTGAGAGTGGCAGAGGCAAAGGGTATATATATAACATCCAGCCCAGGTCGCAGCACACAGCAAGGGGATGTCGCAGCAGGGGGTCATCGGGAGGCCACCAACTGCTCTGACCATCAGCGGCCGTGTTCTGACTATCAACCCAAGGGTTCTTGATTGGTTGACTAGGTCACCCACTTCCCTCCCAGATGACATCTGACAAACCTAAGCCAATAGTCGGATGTAACGTCAGACACAACACTTAGTTGCAATGGCCCGGAGCGGTTCAGCGGTCCTCACCCATCTTAACCCGCCTCTGTACCCATCGTTCTCTCAGCCAGAGATCTACTATGTGGTCATGGTGCTCAGGCGCCACTATATAAGCGAGATGAACAATTAGGAGGGCAGTCCCCACAGCTACTGTCAGCGTAAGAAATGGGGGCCAATATCCCCGCTTCTTGCAGTAGGCGGCAAAGTAATAGATGTTATAAGTAGCATGGGAGGTCATGTTTTGATGAGGAACAGCCTCCTGCATACCGAAGACCCGGTGATGAGGACAGCAGTTGACGATGAAACACAAATAGATGAGTGATGTAGCCGACCGCACTTGGAGCCGGGTTAGGCCAAGGGCTTCAATCATCGTCAGGAAAGAGCGTCAGCGTGCGCGTCAGGCAGCGGCGCAGCCAGCATAGTTGGGTTGTGTGGCCGTGAGTCAGCAGGTAGCATGCAGTGTGATCGGGAGCCAAGCTGCCACGGGGGTAAAAAACCCACTTCAAGGTCCAATGAAAGTAGCGGCAAACGTGCTCAGCGAGGCAAGCCGGCAGTAGTAGTCACTCAGTGCGGAGCGTTGGCGGTAAAATCCGATACTCGGCGGTGTGGCAGTTCTTTGCAAAGACACCGGAGGAAACCGAAATTGGGTATTTTGTAGAATCTGTGGCAGAAAGTGAAGCGTGGCCCGGGAGCTAAGTTGGCACCCCGGCCCTGCGTCAACACATGCAGCATCACCATCCCGGGGGCCTGGGAGAAACGTGGCTCAGATGTGGGTCCCTCCTGCCGCCGCAGCAAAGCAGCAGCAGCGCCCCGTGGCACGCATTGCCATTGCAGCCAATCCCAAAGGCTTCCACCACCTCTGCGAAGGAGCTGTTTCTCTTTGACATTTATCTTCCGTCCAATGCTCCTGCTCCTCGCTACTCATGGGCCGCAGTCTTCAGGAGGCGATTTGCAAAGAGACAACAGTATGCCGTCCAACCATCCCAAGGGCAGAGCTGACCTGCTCCTGTCCAAGTTTTTGGTTACTGCAGTCCCTCCCTTTCCAAAAAGGTGGACTCTCACCATTCAGAGAACTAATGGCTTGTGCCGAGCCGAGATGGAGAGTTCCCAAACCGTAATTTCTTTTTCCAAAAAGGCAGTACCAGCACTTCATAAATATTTTTAGAACAGAAGGTGGGCCAGTCCTTGAGCTTATCGGTTTGTTCCAAGGTGCACGGCAGGGGACATTTGGGGCTGTAACTACGGGCAGGGCGGTACATGTCCTTTCCCGGCCCACTGGGTGAATGTGCTTCCTGCCCAGGCACACCAACAACTTGGGACAGGAGACGGCCTTTTTCCTCCACGTTGTCAAACTGCGGCTCCTGCGCCAATGTCCCCCTCCCCCCTCCACCCCCACCACCATCTCAGCCTCCCAAAAGTACTGCTCCATCATCCACATGTGAGGGCCAGCGGGTCTCACCAGTTCTACACCTGGCTTGCCTCGGCGAAAAAAAGTCAACGGGGAACTGCTTCCGCGTATGCAGCAAGAAATCGATGTGTGGCTTTCTCCGCCCAACTGCAAATTGGAACCATGGGAGGGCAATGGGAGAACATGGTGTCCGCGCTGCACCGAGGAGGGATGGTCCATTCGCCCTCATGGCGCACGTGTTCAATCTGGTTGTGAAAAGGTTCCTGAAGTCTTCCACCGATCTTCAGAAGATTCTGAAAATGGCCAGAAAAATGTGCATGCACTTTATCCATTCCTACAAACCAGGAACACCCTCCTCGGTTATCGGCAGAACGGCCTCCCCCAACACACTCTGATATGCATGTTTCCACCCCTTTGGAATTTCAGCCTGCACAAGTTGGACCGACTGTATGAAAAAGAGAAAGGCCATTAACGATTTTTTGATGATCCAGGCGGACAAAGGGGTACTCCCCTGTGTAAAATTTGATTGTCAGCCAGTGGCACTCATGCATGACACCTGCCGTTTGTTGAGGCATTCGAGAGTGGTACGTTATTTGTCAGTTGCCAGGACTAGGGATGAATAACGTCATTCCCCCTGCTTCATGTCCTGGAACAGATGCTGAAAAATCTGCCTGAGCAGGGGACTGGAGACGTGGCGACTAAATCTCGCGACCAGATGAGTCTGGTGGGGACTGAAATGGAGGAGGAGGAGGACGACGACATTGGAGCAGAAGCATTGTCTGGTGAAATGAGTGGATTTTCTACCCAGGTGACAAGAGAGGAGGGGCAGGAGCAGCTGGAGGAGGTAGATGGAGATGAGGAAGATGAGGCAGATTACCCGCAAGCACCGTGGCAGTATACAGTGGAGATGGAGGCAGGGAGCCCCTCGGAGTCACTTGTGCAGATGGCCCGCAGCATGCTGATTTGCCTGGCTAGTGACAACTGAATCGTCAGCATCCGGCAGAGGGATGACTTCTGGCTCTCCACCCTATTGGACCCTCGCTACCGGTCCAAAATGGGAGCCTTTTTCCCAGCTATTGAGAGGGAGGACAAACTCAAATACTTTAGGGAAATCCTCCATAGTCAGTTGGCCGCTGCCTATGTGCGGCATCATCCCTCCTCTGATAGGTCTGACCGGGGGGTTCTTCAGCGCTCACGTACTACAGCCGCGGCTGCTGGGGGAAGGAGGGGGGGGGGGGGTAGAAGCAGTACCAGCTCCATCAGCAGCAACCTAAGTCTGGAGTCACTGATGAGCAGCTTCCTTCACCCGCGTAGTGAGGAGGGCAGTCGCCGAGCACAGCAGCAGGACTGGAGCAGACCCTGAACCAGCAGGTGGTGGCCTACTTGGATAGCACTCTGCCCACCCCAGTTAGAAGAATCCGCTGGACTACTGGGCAGCCAAACTGGATGTGTGGCCGCAACTTGCCGAGTTTGCAGTGGAGAAGCTGTCCTGCCCGACCAGTAGTGTGGCATCAGAGTGGGTGTTCAGTGCGGCGGGGTCGGAGAACCCGCTTGTCCACGGGAAATGTGGAACGACTGACCTTTGTCAAGATGAATCAGGCGTGGATCGGCCAGGATTTCCACACACCAATGCCTTAGGCGTCAGACTACATCAGCCATGACTCCTCACCCAAACTGTGAGAAATGAGTCTGGGTTCAAACTACCTGCCTCAGCCACTATTCTGATGCCGCCACCCGCCTGATGCCACACATCTGCTGACAGTTTCTCCATCTGCCACCAACCATCTTTACCAGGGACTGGTATAGCCACCCACCTCCACACTCTGTCATTGTGCCACTCTCTGACCTCATACTGCTGTGACTGTTGCTGGTGCCGTGACATCCACACTGTGTCATTGTGCCACTCTCTGACCTCATGCTGTTGCTCCTGCCGCCGTCACCTCCACTCTCTGTCATTGTGCCACTCTGTGGCCTACTCCAGTTTTTGTCACCTCCAGAATGTCATTGTGCCACTGTCTTTCCTTATGTTGCTGCTGTGGCTGCTGCCGTGACCTCCACAGTGTGTCATTGTGCCACTCTGTGGCCTACTCCAGTTTTTGCCACCTCCAGAATGTGATTGTACCACTCTCTGACCTCATGCTGCTGCTGTGGGTGCTGCCGTGCCGTCCACTCTGTGTCATTGTGCCACTCTCTGACCTCATGCTGCTGCTGCCGTCACCTCCATTATCTGTCATTGTGCCACTCTGTGGCCTACTCCAGTTTTTGCCACCTACAGAATGTAATTGTGCCACTGGCTGACCTCAGGCTGCTGCTGCCGTGACCTACACACTGTGTCATTGTGCCACTGTCTGACCTCATGTGTTGCTGTGTTGCTGTCGTGACCTACACCTGTGTCCCTTGTGCCACTTGTGGCCTACTTCTGTTTTTGCCAACTCTAGAATGTCATTGTGCCACTGTCTGAACTCATGCTGCTGCTGCTGTTGATGCCGTCAACTCCACACTGTGTCATTGTGCCACTCTTTGGCCTACTCCTTTTTTTGCCACCTCCAGAATGTCATTGTGCCACAGTCGGACTCATGCTGCTGTGGCTGCCACCGTCACCTCCACACACTGTCACTAATGTTGCCACCTGAGCCCTCAGCTTGTTTTTTTTCCAGATGTTGCTGCCATGACTTTATCAGGCTACATTCCCCCTTCAGTTTTTTGGTCAGTTTTGCCCTCTTAAGTGCCCAGGGCATTTTATAGTGAAGCGATTCTAAGAGCGGCGGCAGTCATCTGCGTGTCATGCTAAAACACAACATTGTATGAAGACCAAACCAAGCTCCCTTTGCATATTTAAGCATGGCACAACGTTCTACAGCACCCTGCAGGCTCTGTGCAGCCTGGAAATAGCTGTTTTTTAACGTGATTCGTCCCGAAGTAATTCGGACCGAATTTATTTTTGTCGGGAAATTCGGCGAAGTGACCGAAACGAATTTTTGAGAAATTCGCCCATCTCTAATTGCACTATAAAAGGAGGAATAAGTCTATTCTGATGTCATGAGGGTTTTAAGGGGCAGCCCTAACAAAGACCCCAAGTTGGTCCTGTCTGGTTTTGTTAGGGTACACCTGAGGTATACTCTATACATGTAAGAAAAAAAAAGTGATCCCTCCAGTTTAGCTTTATTAAAACAAATAAGAGTCATCATTAGCATCCAGAGCTAATTTGGACATCTAGAATTTTATGTCAAGAAGTTTATTACATGATTGCAGAGAAATGTTATAATCAGAACTGATTTTTGCTCCAGCTATGTGTTTCAGCTTATTCAAAAAAATCCTGAACATTAGCAGATTTAAATAACAAAAGAGGGGAGAATTTTTTTTTACACATCTATGGGACCTTTATTTGGAGAATGAGCCATGTATAGGCATTGTTACTATGAAGGACTTGCTAGAGGAAGAGTTACAGTGCCTTGCGAAAGTATTCGGCCCCCTTGAACTTTTCAACCTTTCAGGCTTCAAACATAAAGATATAAAATTAAATTTTTTTGTGAAGAATCAACAACAAGTGGGACACAATTGTGAAGTGGAACGAAATTTATTGGATATTTTAAACTTTTGTAAAAAATAAAAAACTGAAAAGTGGGGCGTGCAATATTATTTGGCCTCTTTACTTTCAGTGCAGCAGACTCACTCCAGAAGTTCAGTGAGGATCTCTGAATGATCCAATGTTGTCCAAAATGACTGATGATGATGAATATAATCCACCTGTGTGTAAGTCTCCGTATAAATGCACCTGCTCTGTGATCGTCTCAGGGTTCTGTTTACAGCGCAGAGAGCATCATGAAGACCAAGGAACACACGAGGCAGGTACGTGATACTGTTGTGGAGAGGTTTAAAGCTGGATTTAGATACATAAAGATTTCCTAAACTTTAAACATCCCAAGGAGCACTGTGCAAGCGATCAGATTGAAATGGAAGGAGTATCAGACCACTGTAAATCTACCAAGACCCGGCCGTCCCTCTAAACTTTCATCTCAAAAAAGGAGAAGACTGATCAGAGATGCAGCCAAGAGGCCCATGATCACTCTGGATGAACTGCAGAGATCTACAGCTGAGGTAGGAGAGTCTGTCCATAGGGCAACAATCAGTCGTACACTGCACAAATCTGGCCTTTATGGAAGAGTGGCAAGAAGAAAGCCATTTCTCAAAGATATCTATAAAAAAGTCTTGTTTAAAGTTTGCCCCAAGCCGCCTGGGAGACACCAAACATGTGGAAGAAGGGGCTCTGCTCAGAGGAAACCAAAATCCAACTTTTTGGCCACAATGCAAATGATATGTTTGGCGTAAAAGCAACACAGCTCATCCCCCTGAACACGCCATCCCCACTGTCACACATGGTGGGGGCAGCATCATGGTTTGGGCTTTTCTTCAGCAGGGTCAGAGAAGATGGTTAAAATTGATGGGAAGATGGATGGAGCCAAATACAGGACCATTCTGGAAGAAAACCTGTTGGAGTCTGCAAAAGACCTAAGGCTGGGACGGAGATTTATCTTCCTACAAGACAATGATCCCAAACAAAAAGAAAAAATCTACAAGGGAAGGTTCCCAAAATAACCTTACCCGGTGTTAGAATGGCCGTCCAGTCCAGCCTGCCCCCATCGAGAATCGGGGAAAAGAGCTGTAAAATGCTTTTCACAAACGTCTCCCCCAAACCCTCATAAATTTCGCTGTTCACAAAGTCCCACCCAACCTCACTGAGTCCAGTGCCCACAAAATGCTTTCATCCAACCTACTGAGCTCCAGTTTTTAAAACGCTTCCATCCAACCTAAAGAGCTCCAGTCTCCACAAACGTCTCCACCAACCTACGAGCTCCGGGGTTTACAAACCTTCCACCCCCTACTAGCTCCAGTGTGCGCCAGGAAAGAATGGGCAGAATTTCAGCCCTTCGATTGCAAAACTGAAGAGACTCCCCCAAGCGACTTGCAGCTGTAATCGCAGCAACAGGTGGCGCTACAAAGTATTAACTTAAGGGGGCTGAATATTTTTGCACGCCCCACTTTTCAGTTTTTTATTTTTTACAGAAGCTTAAAATATCCAATAAATTTTGTTCCACTTCACAATTATGTTACACTTGTTGTTGATTCTTCACAAAAAAAATTAAAATGTTATATCTTTTTGTTTGAAGCCTGAAATGTGGCAAAAGGTTGAAAAGTTCAAGGGGGCCGAATACTTTCGCAAGGCACTGTAAATATGTATGTGCCGATTTTCTTGAGCAATTGTCAGTACCTTCAAAACGTGAAGTCAACACAGGCATACTATAGCTTGGTGAGCCCCTCCTTTTTTGTACCTGTGCATTTTATATGTGCAATAAAAAAATAAAATTAAGCACATAAAAACAATACATACGGTTACTTTTTTATTTAAAGAAAAAATAATAAAAAATCTGTATATTACACTTCGATCTGGTCCGATCTCACAGAAGAGTACTAATGCTGGAAATTCTAACAAAGTGTCAGAACATACAGTGATTCACAGCTATCTGTGTATGTGGGTACAAGTCACAGACTGATCAGAGTGCCCATGCTCACCACTGTCCACCAACAAAAGCATCTACAATGGCTATTCGTGCATCAGAACTGGACCATGGAACAATAGAAGAAGACAACCCAGTCTGATGTACCATGATTTCTTTTACAACATACAGATGACCTGGTGCATGTGCATTGCTTACCTGGGTAGGAGCAGAGTTCAAGTCATCAAATTTCCTAATTGAGCATCACTGGAATGTGCTGTAAAAATAAATGCAATTCATAGAGGATCCACTTCACAATTCACGGGATCTAAAGGATCTTCTTCTGTTCTGATACCAGATGCCACAGGACACCTTCAGAGATCTTGTGGAGTCCATGCCCCAGTCAGTTAGTGTTGTTTTGGTAGCATAACGGCATGTCTCCACGGCACCGGTTTGCGGCCGGTTTTTCAGACGGTTTGCGGTTTTGCAGACCTTCTGAAAAACCGGCCACAAACTAACACACCGCGGAGAAAAGCCGTCCCCCGGTGGTTGTAGCGACGGCACTAAAACAGGACAAATACTATTTGTCCTTTGCCGTGGGGATGAGCCCTAAGGGGCAACTACAAAATTTTAGACAGAGCATTTCATGTTATGGCGAATCATTGTATATCTCTATTTACAATATATACAATATATAAGGCACTTGAGAAATTATTTTAAAAATATCATAAAAGAGCTATGATGGAATTAAACATTGTGCACATTCCATTTAAAAATTATATATAAATATGTAAATGTTTTGTAATGAAAAATAGTATATAAAAAATGCACGCTGAAATACAAAAAACAAATGCAGAGAAATACTCTGCCTTCAGGGTCAAAATGAGAAGTGCACTTGAAGGGAGTTCTCACCATGTTGTTTCACATAGCCTGCTCTTCGCAGCCAGCTTCAGGCTCTCACTTCCTGCTTAGGATGTTGTCAGTTCTATAGCAGTGATTGACATTTCAGCTCTGCTATTCCTAACTGCACCTCTTAGCGGGACATTGGTGATGGTGGGGTCTAAAGAGCAGGGCACAAGGCTATGGAGCTCTAAAGGGTTAAAGTTTGTCAGTAAGAAATATAAACAAGCTCCTGTGCTGCTGATAAATACCGCAGGGAGGGGACTCCCATTGGGGGGTTAGAGCTTGTTAGGGGCTGTTGAGCAGAGAGAAATAGTTAGTTCCCTGGGGGAAGCTATGTACAAAGCGGAGAACTGCTTAATCTGAAAGGAAGTAATTCAAAACAAAAAATGTGTATGTAAAATGTTTATTTAACTTTGTTTTAAGTTTAAAGCTAATCAATGTGGTGAGAAAAACCTTTTAGGAGCAAGGTCGGCCTGGCCCATAGGTACCGAGGTCCTCGGGCAATTTCAAGTTTTTGGAAAAAAATGTACACCTAATGTTTCACCAAAGGTCTAAAAGAAAACAACCTCACTTTTTGCTGACTTTAATTAATCACAAATTTCCCCCTTTTAAAACCCCTGCATGGAAAAGTTACGGTTTTTACAAAAGTACGTAAGAGTGGCCATGTGCTGTATAGATAGATGATAGGTTCTTATAAGTTCCTTTGGTGGGCCAGCACCGCTTAAGGGTTTAATAAAATGTTATTTGGCCATATTTTGGGGATGGTTTGAAACCTATAAAACCCTATGGCAATTGGTTTAGTTCCTCTGTGCAGAGTATGAGTGTTGCTGTCCTTATACAGGCCCTGTACCTGTTATATGACCATCTGTAACTAGACTAAGGGTATCTGTGACGTCATCTCTGTCTCTCCAGTCATTCCAGTGAACCAAACTTAGATCATTATGGCCTTGGTAAATATTATTATTTTTAAAGTATTTTTAAAGCGCCATTGATTCCAGGGCGCTGTACTTGAGGGGGGTTACATCATAACATAAGATAAATAAGTCAAACGATACAATGATAAGTGTTTAATGCATTGGCAGCGGGGGAGAGAGGCCCCTACAATTACAAGGGGGGGGAAAGAGACAGGGGGAGGGGCAGACATGTTTGTGGAGGGTATGACAGCAAGTCAGTGTAGGTTATGGGGGGCACCCTGAAGAGGGGGTTTTTCAGGTTCTTTTGAAGTGGGAAAGGGAGGAGATCTGATGTTTTTGAGGCATGATTTCCCAGAGTGTGGGTGAACCCGGGAGAAGTCTTGGGAGGGTTGTGTGAGGGCTGTAAGGGGAGAACATTTGGCGGGGAAAGATGATGAGTTCTGTTTTTCCAATTTATTTTTAGGAGGTGTTAGAAAAAGGGAGGATATGGTTGATAGGCAGTCGGGGGATCCGCGAAGTAGAGCGTTAATTTTGGGGCGGAATGTAGAGTGGGTATGCAGATAAGGTGGTAAGAAAGCCGTGTGATGCTATGAGCGCCCGGGCCAAGAGGAAAAGAAGAAGATAAAGGACCCAGGACGACCCCTGAGGGCCCAATGGAGGGGCCGGGGGGGAGGAGGTGGGGCGGGAAGGAGCGCTGAAAGTCCGATCTGTGAGGTAGAGGGGATCCAGGAAAGAGCCAAGTTGTGATGCCGAGGGGGGGAGTGGATTTTAGCAGGGGGGGGGAATGGTCGACAGTGTCAAAGGGAAGGCAGGTCTAAGAGGGGGGGGACGATCTATTTTGGTTTAGTAAACCATCAGGGCAAGGTGATTCAGCCATAACATGGATCCTAAAATGCAGCTGTATTATAGGTATGTGAAAATGGCCTAGGAGTATGGGTTCCATCACCACTGTCTTTATAGTCCAGTAATGGTCTAAACATAATATGGGAACCTCAAATGTGGCCACATATCTCACTCATCCAGGGCCAGATCAGGGGGTGGGCACCTGGAAAGAGTTATTGCACAGTTGTTCAATGGTTTGTTTGAATAGTGATAGACCATTCTCTGCCACAGTTACACACAAGCCCTATTTTGCATTAAATCACATGTTGAGCTATGCAGCCATATACTCATCAGTCAGTGTATGAGCACCAAAAAACCACCATTTATTCTCTCCTTTCTTCCTAATTCTCTTTCCTACATTCTCTATCTTGATTTATTTAGTTTAGTGAAAAAAAATCTGCAAAAGTTTGGGAGGGAGAAAGGTTCAGTGATGCCATTTCCTCTGAAAATGATGGTTAATGGCTTGCAGAGGAAAGATAAAAGCATGAACCAATGGAAACACTGAACTTTGCTCTTTTTTGAAGTAACCCCCTTGACTCTACTGACGTCACTTCTTGCAGAACGGACAGAAGATTTGATGGAATAATAGAGATATTTTCAAGTTCACGTCTTCGGATAATGTCAAGTGGTTTCACGTTTTATTTTGCGGTCTAAAAATTTTGATATTGAGAAGTCAAAGTCAAACAGGACAATCTCATTTCAAATTACAGGTCTCCTAGAGTACAGCTGATAAAAGGTGGCCTGGTGGGCCTACTCAATCAGTTTTTCCATGGGGGGAAACGAGAGATACAAGTGAGCTGAGTTTAAAAATCCATGATTTTCAGGGTACGCCCTTTTGCTTACATTTTATATAGAAGTGAACCTAATAGGAGGCAACACAAGCCCCTGTGCTACATGGGAAAGATATAACAGGTGTAATAATAAAAATAATCTTTATTTATATAGCGCCAACATATTCCGCAGCACTTTACAAATTTGAGGGTAAACATACAGACATTACACAGTAAAAGTACTTACAGATGAGACACAGATGGGCCCTGCTCGTGAGAGCTTACAATTAGAGATGGGCGACTTTCTCGAAATTCGGTTCGCTCACTTCGCCAGAATTTCCCGACAAAAAATAACATCTCTGTTCAGAATTACTTCGGGACAAATCAAGTTTAACAAACAGCTATTTCCAGGCTGCAACAGAGGCCTGCAGGGTGCTGTAAACGTTTGTGCCATGCTTAAATATTGCAGAGGGAGCCTTGGTTTGGTCTTCATACAATGTTGTGTTTTAGTATGAACACCGCACATGGACTGCCGCCGCTTTAGAAATCCGCTTCACTATAAAATTTCCTGGCACTTAGAGTGAGTAGTGTTAGCGATTTTTTTATCGACAAAGTGGAAAATCGGCAAGTTTTTTAAATATAGTGAATCTGAATTTCCAGATCATGGCGATAATTAATGTTAAAATCTGAAGCATCAACTATTAAGATCGCCGCCTTATTTTCCGGCGCTTGCCATTATTCCTTAATTTTGGCGGCCAGTCAAATCAATTATAGAAATAGATGGCAGGGTGAATTTAGTAGTGTGCGAGCGTCATGACAGGGATGTGTATGGTTTGCGAATGGCTGGAAAAATCACATGACCCTTCGTTTTACAATAGAACTAGCGTTTCCTGTTTTCAGCCTCAGTGGGTCCTCTCACCGTCTCACAGGAAATGGACGTGGCTCTGCCTGAGGCCCACACAGCTCAGCGAAATTAGTCTATTTCTGCACAAGAAACCTCCTGCTAATTAGCTGTGATCCTTCCAATTTAGTTATATTAAGATATTTGAATATTTTATGTAGTTTAGCTAGAGAAATTTAAAGCATCATCTACCTGTGTAAAGTCACGGCGGAGGAGGCGGGGGGGTCCCCCGCGGTGAACACAGACAACTCTATCTATAAAGAACATATGGATAAAGTTCACCAAAGACTTAGTGTAGATATTGTAGTGGAATATCTTTATTATTAACAAGTTTTGCTATTGAAGTAATTTTTCCTGGATATGGGCCAGTCTGACTTATATTGGGAAAACATCATTTCTAGTAACTGCCAGTCTCTTTGTTAGCTGCAAAACTCCACTTTATTATCAGTTACATTTACAGATAGGTTGTTGCAATTTACCCATGTACACCTGTGACTGGTTTTTATTTCAACCTTGCACTTAAATTATCAATCCCACAATCTGTAGTCACACTCATAGCAACAGGTTCTGTTTTTGTTGCCAAAAATACCGTGTATGCGTACGAAAACATAACAGTTACGTGTTTTTTTTTTGACTTTTTCGCACCCAAGTAATGTTCATTTACGCAGCATCTACGTTAAATCTTAAAACACAATTCTATATTCACCACGGGTGAATTGAAAGGGAAAAAAAATCCCGTTATTATCAAAACTAACATTACGTGTTTTTTGATTTTTCGCACCCAGACTTTTTCATTACGCAAAGAAAAAAAACCCCCCCAATTTAAAAACAAAAAATCCAATTATAAAAAACATAACTTTTTACTGTTTTTTTTTTTTTCCACCCATACTGTTCATTGACGCACACTACGTAAAATCTTAAAACACAATTCAAAATATTCACCACGGGTAATTTAAAAATTCAAAAAAACTTTTTTATCAAAACAAAACAACGTTTTTTACTTTTCGCACCCAGTACTTTCATTGACGCAGCATCTACAAACTTAAAACAAAAATTCTATATTCACCCATAATTGAAAGGTAAAAAAACGTTATATACAAAAAAACAGTACTGTTTTTTTGATTTTCCCCCCATTTACTGTTCTTTTGACGCAACAGTAAATTTTAAAAAAAAATTTCTAATTCACCACGGGTGAATTGAAAGGTGCAAAAAAAACGTTTATTATATCAAACAAACTTTTACTTTTTTTGATTTTTTGCGCACCCTACGTTCATTGACGCAGCAATTAACGAAAATTAAAACCCCCAAAATTCTATTTTCCCCCACATGTTTAAAAGGTAAAAAAAACCCGTTATTATACAAAACATAAAAATTCTGTTTTTTGACTTTTCCACCCGTACGTTCATTAAAGCAGCATCTACGAAAATCTAAAACAGAAATTCATATTCACCACAGTAATTGAAAGTGAAAAAAAACATTTTTATTATATCAAAACATAACTTACGTTTTTTTTGACTTTTGGCCCCCCAAACTGTTCATTGACGCAGCACTACAAAATTTTTTTAAAACAGCAATTCATATTCACCCATGAATTAAAAGGGTCAAAAATACAGTTTTTTTAAATCAAAACAAACATTTTACTTTTTTTTTGACTTTTGCGCCCCCCATACGTTCATTGACGCAGCATCTACGTAAATTTAAAACACAATTTTTAAAATTTCACCACAGGGAATT